>JBBPDA010000037.1:12798119-12836085 GCA_037974385.1 Arnoldichthys spilopterus | reverse complement strand
ACTCCCTAGCAGTAGGAAGAAACCTTGGGAGGAACCAAGGCTCAGAAGGGGGAACCCATCCTCCTCTGGTTGACAAAGTCAACGTCAGTGGTTGGCATTAATGCATGCCCATACCATTTCAGATGCTGGCTTTTGCACCTGTTGCTGATAACAGTCTGGATGGTCCATTTCTTCTTTGGCATGGTAACCTGATGCCAGTTTTTCCTAAAACAAACTAAAACATGAAACCATTAAAACTCATTTGACTTCATCTTGTTTTAACAGTTTTTCAGTCTATCTGAGATGAGCTCAGGCTCAGAGAACTCTTTCTCTGGCTTTCTCTTTGCATAATAATCTCAGGTTACATTTCTTGATGTTAACCGTGTTAAGTGACCATGCTTTCTGAATTACTCCTGAGCTCATGTGGCTTATTTATCATAATAAAATGACGGTTTCTTATTTAGTGCCATCTGAGGGCTCAAAGGTCCATGCACATTCAACAGTGCATTCTGGCTTTGCCTTACATAGACTTTTTCAGATTTCCTGAATTTTTTTCACAATATTATATTATTGTGTTTTTGCACTAGGGCTCAAAGATCCTACTTAAGCCACTGACTTTGAATATTGGTAATGTAAGAAAAGTACTGGTAATTGTTTTATCTGCTTCTTGTCTAATTTACTGCAGTAAATTTGAGATACCTAATTACTTTAAGTGAACATATGTGCTTAACTCTGTTTTTAATAAAACCATGTTAGATGCCTTTTAAAGATATACCTGAGTCACTGGGGCTTTCACCACAGCAGTCAGATTTTGTCAGTGAGTCAAAAGTTTCTAAAAAGGGTCGTGGGAAAGTTAAAATGCCACACTGTAGGTGGAGTTGGTGTCAGTTATGAGAAACCTTGGTTTGGTCAATGCCACAGTGTGATTAAATGTTTCATGCATGTCATGTCTTGGCCAACAGCATAAGCTTTATATATGTTTTTACGATAACACTTTTTACGAGGTGAGAAAGACAAGACTTATCTAGCTTTATTATTTAAGCCATAGAATATTACTAATAATAGAGTATATACATGTGTGTAACCTACATTGGCATTGGCAGAATATGGTGAATTGGGTATTGGAGGGGAAAGAATGAATTTTGTGAAAAAAAAATCTAGTCTGGAATATTAAATACTTGAATTGCTCAAAACGCAATATAAAATGAAACATTGGCCTCATTCACTGATCATTATTAAGAAATGTCTTCTAAAAACCCACTTACAGAGTTTGTGGTACATTGGTTCTTGGGTAAGGACAGAATGAACTCAACATACACATTTGGGTGCTGATGTACAAAATAAGGGGTGACACTCAATACCGTAGATGTATAGTTTGTATTGTAATGGAGAAGATAATCAGTGTTGTTTTTAGTGGTATCATGCCATTGTATGTGTAAAGATGTGCCAGTACTGTATAGGAAACAAAAGTGGTATTGTGCTATTTCATAACTGATATTTTTTGTCATTCTACTGTAACATTTGCTCCTAACCTGTAGATAATGTGGTCCTATGTCACTGCTTCTCACAGATGGGAGACCAAGACCCGTCTGAGCCGTTATCAGAGGGCACAATAGAGAAGAGAAACAGCGAGCCGATGACGTTCTCCCAGTTCTCCTCAACAGTGCGAGCTGTGGTGCGGATTCGACAGAAGTACCAAGCAATAAAGAAGCGTCGCATGGAGCTGTCCGTGGCAGGAACGCCATTCTTTACCTCCACACGTTCCACAAGCCCCAAAATCTTCACATTTGATGGGATTGTAGGGGACAATTCCATGACACATGGCAAGAAAAAGAAAAAGAAGAAGGCACGAGTCCTGTTCCCCAACAGCAGCAGTCGTCGTGTCCCACCCACCAAGGAGCACAGTCGGGCCAAGAACTGCCTGGTCCTGCTGTGCATCATTGTCTTCCTGCAGGTTTACAATGCCATCGAGAACCTGGATGACCATGTGCTTAAATATGACCTGGAGGGACTCGAGAAAACCCTTAAAAGAGAGGTGTTTGGACAGCAAGAGGTAACCGAGGGCCTTTTGGGACATTTTAAAGATTATCTCTCCACATACGTCCACAGTAAACCTTTAGTGGTGTCTTTGCTAGGTCCCACCGGTGTTGGGAAGAGTCACTTTGGCCGGCTGCTTGCTCAGCACTTTCGCTCTGTAGTTGGAGAGCAGCTGGTCATGCAGTACTTTGTGCTTCACCACTGCCCCTCAGAAGGGGACCTGCCGCTCTGCACCCAAACCCTGACCTCTTATGTTTCTGAGATGGTCACTCAGGCTGAGGAAGAGGAGAAGATCCCTGTCTTCATCTTTGATGAAATGGAGCACATGCCCAATGAACTTCTAGACACTGTACTTGCACTCATCCTCACGCAAGACAACAACGAATACTTGAACGCCATCTACATCCTCATCGGTAACCTTGAGCATGAAGAAATCACAAAGTTCGTCTTGCAGAACTCCTCGAGCATTGCCATTTCAGGTCGGATGCATTTGAGCAAGGAGCTAAACCCATTGTTGCGCAGCAGTCTAAAAAAACACCACTCCCTATGGTTGGAGGCGGAATTGCTTCCTCTCACGCTCCTGGAGAAAAGTCACGTGATGGAATGTTTCATAGACGAGATGTCCAGGGAAGGATTCTATCCAGAACGCTCCCATGTGGAAAGACTAGCTGAGGAGCTCTCTTACTATTCTGTCGGCGAACGGGAATTTTCACGCACTGGATGTAAGCAGGTGGTGGCAAAGGTGAACCTGCTGTGAAATCAAAGGCAAGGTCTAAAAGTCATGCCAATGATGACACTTGGTTAAGGATTACTTGAGGAACACGCTCATAAACTGAGACCAGTACTGGTTGACAGTGGTAGGAAAACACAAACGTGTCCAATGTTATGTTTGCAGCTTTGACATGAAATATTACAAGGGTGGAATGTGTTAAGACATTTCAAGAGTTCATATTTTAATAATGTCAGTTTTTAAAATGTAAAATGTTCAATTTAATTTCACATGGACTCAGTGTTAACTTCTTGTGTTTACTTTGATTTATAGCTTGGTAACATTTGCAGAATGGAGCTATGTATTTGACCCCATCAACATATTGCAGATTCCCCATGCAACAAGACAATACTAGGTCTATGCAAATGATGGAGAAACTTCCTCTACACAGGAAAATCACCTCTAATTATGTTTGAACGGAGACCTGTAGTGCTCTCAGGAAACATTGGGAGAGTGAAGTCACAAGGTGTTGTTTTTGCAATAAATTGCTTAGAAATAGAGCAAACAAACAATTGTGAGGTGAAAAATACAGAAAGTTTTATTTTTAAGGGTTACATTTTATGACTGACTCCGTTTAAGTATTAGGACAAATGGTTTGTGTATTGGACTGTCTGAATGTCTTTTTATCTGTACACTTGAATTTGCTTATAATGTTGGTAGATATGCCAATAACTTAAGTCTATAAAGTTCAGCACTCATCTCAGTACATCTTAGTTTACTTAACTTTTTTTAATGCTACTTCAGTTTACTTTTTTTCAATGTGCTCACTAAATATTTAGGGGGTTGAATACCTACAAACAGTATAAAATGACTGAAAAATTAGAAAATATTTTTCTTCAGGTTCTTTTATTAGAATTTGTCAGCTGTAGCTGGGAAAAAATAATAAGGTACTGCGACACAACAATCAATTTTCTACACAATAGTAAAATACTACAGCAATAAATAATAGTAATAGTGACAACTGTATATACAACACAAGGACGTATTAATGACTATTTTTCAAACAAAGTAATGCAATATGATGTTCATTGGCTCTCCTGAACAAGTATATCGCAGAATGCTGGTAAAGGACTTCTATTTAATTTGCTACATGCTGATGTTTGTTTCAAACGTTCAGCGCTAAGATGCATATTTTACCTTTAAGTCGCCCTTCTAGCAATGTTCTTTGTGACTACATGAGATATTTTCATGCTAAAAACCCCCAGCTGTAAAGCAATGACCTACAACATCCCAGCAGTGAGACCTCAGGGCCCCAAGTCAGAGATAAGACATGCATTGTAATGTCACCTTAAGAAAGAAAAAAGGTGAGGGGTTAAGCATACACTTTAATATAAACCTTTCTGCATGAAAACCTGAAATAAACCTGGCCAAAGTGACACGTGTTCTTAAATAACCCTGTCTTTATCGCTTGCACCAAATTAATCAGATATTCATGCAGAATTCAGGAAAAAAAAAGTTCATAATTTTCTCATGGTAGATTCAGAGCCTTCAAACACTGCAAAACCCTAATTTAATGCATAATGTTTTCCCAAAAATTAACGACTATATAACAGGATATTGCAGGTGCTATAAACAAACATGAGCCTCAAACATTCCTACCATCGCTGGACCATTTACTGTAGGAGGTCAGTTGAGGTGACGAGTGCATCTGGAAGAACCACTGAACATGTCTTCGTTCAAGTCTTGCGGTGATGAAGTGCTTGCATATAAGAGTCCGTGGGAAGTAAGGGATAAATACAACTGGGATGGAGTGAGGGCTGTGTGGGGTCTTTTTTCTATTTCACTTCACGAGAGCGTTTATGCTTCAAGTTCAAAGCCCAGGCCAACCTTGTGTCCCCCAGTGTTAAAGTTCTTGCCATCAACGAGTGCCGAGAGTGTCAGCTTGACCCCTAAATCAAAGGCAAAGAGGTAATTGTGAACAGGAACGTAAGACTTTAACAACGTGAAATCTACTACACAGTTTGGGTAGCCAGTTAGTAGTGTGTGCTACCATGGCCCGAGTAGCGTGAGGAGAGATGGGTTTGGGGGGTTTAAAATGCTAGGGCAGTGATTGATCGGTGCCACAGTGCTTGGGTGCTTTATTATTGTAGAGAAGACTATATACAGCAATGAAATCGGGGAAGGAATAAGGAATGGGAATGAATTTTAAAATAAGGTACCAAAAATAATATGACCTGATAGCATAATAAACAGAACCATAATATTACTCATAATAATATGATAGTCTTTGGTAAACAGGGGGAATGAGCCTACATCCCCACATCATGTAATTTAGTTTTAGTTAGACCTTATGCAACAATACAGTGGCACACAAACTAATGAACTCCTTTCCTTTAGAAGGCCCAACATAGAGTCCTTTTTCTCATTTTTGGGGCAGTGGTGGTGTAATTATTAGGGAGTTGCCACTGTGACCTCAAGGTCCCCGGTTCAACTCCTGGACCAGTACCACTGAGGCACCTGTGAGCAAAGCACTGCTCCCCAGGCGCTGCCTACATCAGCTGCACACTGCTCCGACACAGGTGGGTTAAATGGAGAGGTCACATTTTGTTGTGCTGTGCTGTGGTGTGTTCACAGTGACAAATACTCACTTTCATTTACTACAAACATTATAGAGTAAAACAAAATGCATTAATAAAAAAACCCCATAAAAATAAAGCCTTTGTACAGCAAAATGCTGTAAATGAATGAATAAATTGTTTTTAAATTTTAAAAGGTCTAATATAGGCACAGTTTGCTATATCAGAAAAACCTCATTAAACATTATGATGATATGGTTTTAACTGGTCACCAACCATAAAGATGGGTGCAGAAATATAGAAATATATGGGCTGTCAAAGATAATGGGTTCAAACCACAATAAATTTTACATACTATTTTTTTTTACAAATGCCCTAAGAACGTTTTTTTCTACCTTTTATTGTTAGTCATCACCAAAGTGCTATTCTTTTATTCTCTTTTGCTATCTGGTGTCTCCCTTTTGACTCTTGGTTTCATCCTCCACCATTAGGGAGTTAAGGAGTTTTCCTTGTCTCTTTCACCTTTGGCTGGCTCACTAGGGTCTTGCACCCAGATTCTGTAAAGCTGCTCTACGATATCATCACTAAGTAAAAAGTGCTAAATAAATTAAACTGACAGACGTCTGTAAAGAATGAGGCAAAAATTAATATATTTTCATGATTTTCTATTAAATAACACCCCAAACATTAGTTGGTAAAACATATTTTAAAATAAAACTTTTCACTACATTTGATTCTTACAGTCCATTAAAAATATTGAAGATTGTAGGTTTTTGCTTTGTTTTTGCTCTGTTAACTGTTTATAATCCTCACTAAACTCACTCACAAGCATGAGTCAAAAAAAAGAAGAAGAAGAAGCCATCTCAAACTCTAGGGTGTGGTGGGAATGGTGAAATAATTCAACTGAACGCAAGCACAAAGCCAGTGGTTACCTGGTCGGAGACTCTGAGTGTACCCAATTCCAATCAGACTGGCATTGTTCACTTTGGCCTGCAAGTGCAAAATCAAAGATAAGTGGACACTTTCAGGCATTGTTCATATGCTACCAGATGGGAGAAGCAGCAGCACCTTACTAACACATTACCTAAAACATTTTTACCAAACAGTTAGGGCTCTTAACACTGTAATTACAGTAAGGCAGAGTGTTGATGTTGGACTGTAGTGTGTCTACTATGTTGCTATGTGTTTCCTTCTTTCATGAGGATAATAAATGATATCACCATAACAACAGATCAGGATTCATTAGTATGTGGAAAGCTGGCCTTAGTGTCTGCTTAGCAGCAAAACAATCACGTCAAGGGAATTAACTCACAGACAAAGAGGCATCGCTGTCTAGCTTGTACTTGGCAGCAACACCGAATCGTGTGTTGTTGCTGCCGGCAGTCCAGGCCAGAGTGACTGCAGTCTCCAACTGATCGTTCACCTTATGGTAGACGGACCCTCCAAAGTCATTCCCGTCGTTTCTGAGCCAAACAAACAAATACATAATTATAATTCACGCAATGACACAGTGGCACAGTTAGGGAGATCCCCCTGTGATCTAAAGGTCACTGGTTCAAATCCTAGACCGATAAAGGTACCACTGTAGTGCCTGTGAGCAAGGTACCATCCTCTAGCTACATGAATGGGTGCTTCAACACTGTGCAATGGCATGTTCACAATCACAATCACTCACTTTCCCAACTAGTTTCCACACAATCATCTTTGATAAACTATTTTAATTTGTGAAGCATTTTATATTTGCAGGTTTCCATACTTACACGTTGGTGTGAAGCTGAAAGTCTCCAGCCTTGTAGCCGAGAGCAAAGTTATTCTGCACTAGTCTGGACTTGGCTGTGTCAAACGCAATCTGGTAGCCAGCCAGCCAGCCCTCGTAGCCCAAAACTGCAGCAGAGTGCACAACTGGACCTTCAAAGTCAATGTCACAGGAGAGGTTGATGTATTCTCGCTTGTATCCAGTCTTCAGCTTGCCACTCTTCTTGCTGTGGTAGGAGAAAACCGCATGCAGTACAGAACAAAATCATCTAGTACTTGGAATATATTTTTAAGGGAAAAAAAAGTGTTTTTTTAAGGAAATAACTCACCCCGTGTTAGGTACAAAGGATGTGTCAAGAGCCACTTTTAAGCCTTGTGCAAGCTGTTGAGAAAAGAGAACCTGCTCAAGGGCTTTAAATTCACATAACTTTAATTATAACTAGCGATGCAATAGCTTAGTAAGGAACATATACATGAAAAGTGATTTTGTAAAGGGTTTTCAGACCTGGTCCTCTACAGCAAGTTCTGTTGCCAGAGTATTGTCTGTGTTCCACTTCTGACTGAGGTTAAGTCCCAATTCTTTCATCTTGTACTTGGTCTCCAGGCTCCCACCAGCCTTCCCAGTGTCTGTATTAGTAGAGCCAGAGGTGTTGAACTCCTGGAGTCAAGTATAGGAGAAAAGTTTCTCTGAAAATCTTACACCATGAGAGATGTGATCATGTGTGACAATAATAAAATAAGTATGATGCATTTAGAAATATGACAAATTCACCTTCATCCACTTTAACCACATAATGAACAAGGCAAAAATGAAACTGTTTGGCAAACAAAATGGACATCAAGGACTCCACAAATGGTTTGTCAGAATCTTACATGCAATGGCCCTTTGATTGACCTTACCATCTAAACGCCATCAAGGTGCAGAAAAAAACAGAAGTATAATTAAACCCGCAACACATATACTCCCCAAACTCCTGCCAAAGACAAGTAAGGCTTCTGGAAAAAGCTGGTGCATATTTGTTTGAACTTAAAGGATACCTATGAACAGATCAGTTCATTAAGACATTCTTTGCATGCAATGTGTTTCTTTCAGATTATGAGGCCACAAGGCCACAAAGAGCAAAGACCAACTCCTCTCAGGAAACAAAACAACAGGGAAAAGGAAGCTTGTTACAGTAAATTCAGTTAAGAAAGAGCACAGAGGAACAGAAATATCAACTCACCACTCCACTTTGGGATTTGGTCTTGAGATCCAATTTAACAATCCCAAAACCTAAAAACAAAGTATAATAAGCCCACCAGAAAAACACCAAGAGCTTTATTTCATAATAAGCGTTCAGTCATCCCCTCTTGAATGAGGTCCATGGGTGGCGGTTAGTGTTCTTCCAATGTGCTGAACGGTCTTTTTTTAATTTAGGAGTTTAGGTTCACGTTTAGGTTAATATAGCCACACCAAGCAAATTAATTTGGAGAGAGTGACACCTATAATAAAAAGAGCGTGCCACTATGCAAACACATTCACTAAATTGATTAAGATTACAAAAATTAACCAATATACCAATTGTGCAGTCTTACCTGTAGAAAAACAATTCCCTTATGTTGTGTTCGTAATGTACAAAAGTCAGAACAGGCCCATGCACACTGGCATACGTGTGCTACGACCAATATGGCATCCGAGCCATAATGGGGAAGCAATCGTGGTCAATGAGGCATCTACTTATAATGGTAGCATGATGATAGGTGGAGGTCTAGTTAATGGGTGTGAGTTGGCAATGATTAAACTGCTAACAACTCATTACAAAAGTAATGCACATGTCTAAAGTGTGTCCTGCAAACGGGTAAGACACTATCTCTACGGTACTTGACAGCAATGCCAAAGCATGTGTTGTTGCTGCCTGCAGTCTGAACGAGGGTGGGCACAGTCTCCAACTGATCAAAGACATGGAAGACTCAATATAACTATTATGTAATAAAATCCATGCTCCAGGTATTAACTTACCATAGCCTTTACTGAAGATGTCCTTTGCTGCCTTGCCCAGGTCAGAGTATGAAGGAGGAACTGCCATTGTGCCTAGGATAAAGGTAGTTGATCAGATAAGAAGTTTGGTCACTGAAAAGTCTGTCTTTCTTAGTTTTGCACTGAAGTTTCAAGATAATGTACCTAATAGTTGATGCCTAGAAGTTATACTTTAACTGTGTCAAGCTGTTGATTAATCTCAAAGAGACTTGCTTATGTGCCTTCTGAAACTCTGACAGGACATACTGTTATTTAGAAAATGAAGAAAAGTATTAGCAGGCCTCAGTTTTGTCCATTTTGCACAAAATAACTACATTTTGTGTAGCGGTGGCCAGTTTATTGTCTATGCCAGTATACCAGTGTGAAACTGCAATGTTAAGTCATTTTAGTGGTATTATTAAGTAACAGAAACAGAAGTCAGTTGCAGGGTGTCTGGAAAGAACAGTTCAAAACACAGCTAAATATAATACATGGAAATCTGCATTCTGTCTAGTTAACAATGTGTAAGATTTCCTTTGAGGTCATTTTAAATGCAATGGACGTATTTGTAGGGCAGTCTTACATCAAAGAGTAGCAGTATGCAGGAACCACTTCATTAACTTTATGAATATTATTTTAAACATTATTTAATACTGTGATATATTTGGATCATTTTGCGACATCCAATCTCAACCAGCACTAATCTGAGGTGAGGGGAAAAATGTGTAAACACGATTTGTAAATGTCACTTAAAATAAGGCATCTGATTCTAGGAGATTCAGCTACATCTGCGCCAGAAGCAATGGCTCTACTAGCCTGCCCTTGACAAGGCTTCATTTAAGTCCCATGGCTGTCAAGAATATGGAAAAAAAGGTTTTTGTTACTGTTTACTTAAAAAAGCTCACAGGGAAACCCCCCACAGTGTCAAACCCAAAACAAATGTGTTACACGCACCATATTTCTGGTCCTTTTTACTAATCAGAGTCATCAAGGAAGCTGCTATTTCATGAAATAAATGTGTTTAAATGCTACATGCAAATGTAGTGACATCTCTGAAGAAGGCCTTTCCACAGGCTATTTTACTGGCATATTGCCTACCTACATTTTGTACTTGAACTTACTTTCTCTAATAGTATTCTGTATTGTCTTGTACATCTGTCCTGTATGTCTAAGAAAAATTGTCCTGCTTTGTCTATTTGCACAATGTGTATGTGAACACTGTGCACCCTGAGCTTCGTCATTTAGTCTCTCTGTATACTTGTACATGGCTGAGATGATAATTAAATTCACACTGACTTTGACTTTGAATTAAAGCATCGGTTAGATAATCAAAGGGGAAAAAAAACTTAACTGAAAATGAACAAATCATGTCTGTCTTTATCAAAACCATGTATCTCCATTTTTATTTTTCTTCCATCCATCCATCCATTTTCTAAACCGCTTCTTCCATTTCAGGTCACAGGGAAGCTGGAGCCAATCCCAGCTCACTAGGAGCCTAGGGGGGGTACACCCAGGAGAGGAGACCAACCCATCACAGGGCAACACAGACAGACAACCATTCTCACGCACACACACCCCCCTATGGACTATTTAGAGTAACCCATGTGAACATGGGGAGAGCTTGCAAACTCCACACAAAAAGGCACCTGTGGCCGACCTGGGGACCTTTTTGCTGTGAGGTGGCAGCGCTAACCACTGCACCACCATCCCACCCCTTTTATTTTTCTTATCATGTTTAAATTTTTTTAAATTATCATTTGAGCAAGGAGCTGTCCTGTACTTTGTGTGAACATTCCAGGGTGAATGTTCCAAAATAACATGATCTCTTTAAATAAAATCTGATGCATTTTATTTGTAAATCTAACACTTTCAATATATGTGGTTCAACCAGGACAGAGATTGAATAAAATATTTTTTTACCAATTAGTGGGGAGCACAAAAATTTCTATTAATGGTTTACTCTTCTAATTAAAATATTTTTTTGTATTTTGTAGGACCCTTTAACATGTATCCCCACTCAGCACTACGAATATTTTTAGTAACTCTTTATCAATGCTTTATCATTAAGTGTCCTCTCTGGGAAGGACCAAGGCAGGGCTGCAGCAGTTGAAGGCCATTTAATCAGTCAATTGTGCAGAACATCTCTCATTTGTGGCATCTTATATAAATGCTATATAAATGAAAACTATTATCATCATTATCTTGTAATAGGCCGTATTCTAACAAGAATGCATAGTGTGATACACACATCAGGACTTAAATCCTAGTTCGTGCAGCCCTTATTAATTATATGGCTCATACAAACCCTAGGAGCAAAAACCTTGCCATCTCAATACCTCTTTAAGCTCGGTGTCTGCAGCTCAGGTGGATTAAGTACTTGACAGCAGTTGCCCCCACCACGTTGCCGTTGCAAATACATGTCTGCTTGAAACGAACCGACTATCTTTCAAACCTGGCAGACTTTATTACAAAGTCTTGTATAGTTTTGGTCTTAACTGTCACAGTGACAGGTCCATCATCCGACTGTGTTGTTTTTAATATTCCTTTAGCTAAAAAGCTAAATATTAAAAGTTAAATTAACGCAGGACATCGAAATGCTAGCTCGGTACCATGTGCCTGTAAGGATAATAGTGGACTTAACATTTGTGACAAGCATGGAACGACGTCAGTGCACCGCGAAACAAAAACATCCTTGTGGTAAATAATGGGAATTGCATACCGGCGATGTGGTGGAGCGCAGGGTTTAAAACAAAGGTTGCAAAAGATTTTGTCCTTCTGTAGAAAACCTATTACCACTGATTTACTCTAGTACTAGTAGGACAGACTGAAGGAGAAAAAACACTGTCTGCGCATGCGCACTCGCCCTGGTCATCGAGCACTGTGAGCTCTGACACTTTGAATATATATATTTCTACAAAATAAAAGTCACGTAAACACTAATGGTACAAAAACTGTTCCGTGTTGCAAAATATTCTATATTTCTGTGATGATTTTTTTTGTTTACAAAAAGGTTACAGATCCACATATGTGTGGAATTATACACCTTTTTGATATAATTAAACGACCAGTGGCCTTTTCATTGATGATAATCACATTTGGACCCATGGTGAAACGGGCCCAACACATAGGTAAACATGTGAGTAAACTAGTAAATTAATTTCCAAAAAACAAACAACAAAACAAAAATAAGCAACGTCATTTTGTACAGGGGCCTATTTAATTGGGTTACTGTAGCATACAAATTTTCTTCCAATATTCATATTTAACTATGTTCTGATTGACTGTCCTGTATTGTGCCTTGTTCAAAATGCAGTCTGAGCAAAAACATTTCTTACCACTTGTAAATGGGTGGGGCTAAATTACTGAAGAGTGAATAAAAAAAATCTAGATACATTTTCTTGGTTTTGTGACGTCACAAAAATATTTCATTCAAAATCACACCCTCACCTGTTATTAATTCACTTGCTTAATGTGAAATTGTGTAATTTCAATATAATATAAACTTTCCCTTCATTCCCCCACACCAACTGTTTTACAGTGTCTTGCAGGCACCAGATTTAAATTTTATATTTAAATAACCAAAACATTCAAACTTTTTACAAGTCACACATCTTTGTTTTATTGCATTTTACAAAAAGTCTGTTTACATCAGTGTACGTTGTGTATGTCTTTACTGCTGGAAGGGGTTCACAGTGGCTATATGACATAATACTGGGGATTGCAGGGAGCAAGGCAAGTTTATTTATATAGCACATTATCATAAACAGAGCTCATTCAATGTGCTTTACAGACATAAAGAACAGCAGTGAGACTACATAGATGGACGCAAACACAAAAAAGACAAAATCGTTAATTCTGTCAAACTGATGGGGGTGAGGAATTGAGGAAATACTACATTAAAATACAGATGACACGATAAAACATTAAATTGTAGTTTTAGGCTGGAGTGTTCCTTTAAAAACTTCTAACTGTAGCTCGTAATGACGTTAAGGTGACACACTACGCAAAATATCCGAAATGTACTTTAACCAACAGACCTTTAGGGTGCGCCATTACACCCAAAACGACTCGCCAAAATATAATAGAAATTGAAGCAACAAGTCACATTTATAACTGTATATATAAATATGAATTTATTTATTATTGAATAAATACACTCATCTCATTACTATGTACATCATTAAGCACATCTTGACAATTAGCCACTTTCCTCTTTTTTTCCCAGCCCCCTTTCTAATCAGTAAGTAAAGTTAGTCTAAAAAAAAGTCGTTGTCAAACATTAATAAATTTTAGACTTATTTACTAAACGTCTTTTCGAATGAGATGGGAGCATTTATTGCTTGTGCATCGTGAGGAAGCGAAAGGGACTCCGGTCCACCTTAAATTGTTTTGTTTGTGAAAAACATGGCGTTACGTGTGCTGCTGGAGAAGCCACGGCCCCGCCCTCACCATGGTGTTCAGCCGCTCGCCCCGAACACTGACAGGAACAGGACAGTCAAGAAACTTCGGGCTGTCCGAAAACAACATTTTTCTTCATCCAGCGAGACGGCTCCGAAGTTTATGACTACGCTAGCCTGGCGTAGCATCCCGAATTAAGAGGCTAGCCAGGAGCTGAAGTAAGACTGCGTTTACAAAGCTCCCTGTGAAGACACAAACATGTCAGGAGACCCAAAATTTGTGAGCCCTTTCCACAGACCCCACTGTTTATCTGCAGCCGCGCCAGCAGGGAAGGCGAAACTAACGCACCCTGGAAAAGCAATTTTAGCTGGTAAGTTCGCACATTTTCGTATTCCTCAATACTGTTCCCAAGTTGTATTTTGACAGGAGGTGCAGTGAAACATTGACCCGTTACGGCGTTGATTTCCTTTGCCTAGTTGTAGACCTTAATTACGTGAACTGCAACGGTTTCACGGCTAATAGCAAAACAACTGGTGCTTTCAACAGGAATCTAAACTTCAAATAAGCAGCAGAACATCGCAGGTAAGTATGTGGTGTGTTCTGGCATGAAGTCTATTAATGAGTGTCTCTCTCCCTGAGTGGTCGGTGTTCTCTTTAAGAGGACTCTTAACGTGTTGGTGCTCAAAACGTAACCCAGCCCCCTTGTAAAGTAGCCTCTGCGCGTGTGTTTGCTGGTAGCTTAAAGGGAAATATTTAAAAACATCTGCATCATTTATTCATTGAGGTGTAAACAAAGTTATTTAGAGTATTTTTGCATTGTACAGAGTCAGGTTTCTTTTCAGACTGTGGTGATACAAACCATGCGACTAATATGTCATAATGTCTACAATGCAAATATAGCATTTTGAATGTACTATTCAAAGTCACCATTGATCATACACACGTCTTCTGAGTTTTTGTATGCAATGGAGATAATGGTAAAATATTTAAAATAGTAAATCTGAAAACAATACCTTTCTGTCTGTTACAACACAACGCATATACCATGCTGCACTGCAATATTTCAGAGGTATCTTTTAGGCTCACATCTCTCACAAATGTCATGAAAACAGTGTATGAGGCATCAGGCATGGTAACTGTAAACAATTCATTGTAAGGTAGCTAACTCTTCAGACGTCTGGTTCCTATTACCATCATTGGAAGGAAATCTAACTTGAAAAGTTTCTCTTGAATGGAGCATTTCTCATTAAACCAATCTGACTAACTCTGTTTACATCGTAACAGTTAAATAATGCAGACGTTTTGGAAAAGCAACGTAATTTCCCTTTAAGTGGTGTGGCTTGAGCACTAATTAATGGTTCACAGAAGTGGTAGCACTTTACTGGATTTCTCATTTTTCTCCCATTAATTTTACTTTATTTATGTTTTAGGGTAGGATTACTTAGAAACTTTGCAACTGGCATAGCCTACTATTTTTTAAAAATTGTATTCCTTTCCCACTTAGTTTTCTTTTTATGCACAACATTTTTCAAATATACCCATTATTCTTCTTTTGAGTTTACATCTCTCGTTTGAAATCACATGTATATCTGAACTCGAAAAAAGAAAAACCATCAGGTCAAATCCAGATCATTGGGTTTTTTTGGGCCAAATTTTAATAATATCACTATGTATGTATGTTTTGTCCATCAAGTGATTTAATGTTTTTATCCCTTTGTGTAGGCCCAGAGTTAGTCTTTTGACATGTGCAAATGCTTTTTCATTCAGGGAGGGTCAGTAGGACCGTTCTTTTCATCTCTGGTTGTCTTGCATGACCCCTCTCCTAACCTCTTTAACAGTCCATCTGAGTGGTTGGAGTTTATTGATGCATGGCAGACCAAGTGACATGATGGGGACTGCTTTTGAGAAAAAGAAGTTATGTAGTGTGTGGAATGCAGTTTGTGAATTATTTTTAAAAATGCATGATCCATGAATGGTTGTTTTGTTCACCTTCAACTTGCTAACAATCCTGTGGGTTAGCTTTAGACAAATTAGATGGTGCCTACCAGTTGCCTGTGCTAGCTATGTTAGCAACATAATGTTCAGTTATTTCCCAAAACATTTCTGTCAGATGTTGTTGGGCTCTGCTGTCACGAGTCAGATGTGGGCATACTGACATGAGCTGTCAGCATCTGTGGTCCAGTGAAACAATGACTCAGCCCAAAAAAGCAACGTCACACTTTTGTGGCTTAGCAAACACACAAGTGCAATGATTTCAACAAACCCGATAGTCGGTCCTACACTTGGCTGCCCATTCAAGTGCTATTTTCGTAATATGGAATCTTCTTTTAACTGTTCCTCTTCATTTAAACCGGAATTGTAAATTTAAATGTTGAAAAATGCTACATCTGCTAATCTTCATTGATCTGGTGTGTGTGTGTTGCACAGAGCTACCCTGACTGGCCAATAACCTTTGATCTTGTGCTGACAGTCAGAAGTCAGCGGGGTTTTAGGTAATGAATAATACACAAGGGGGAAAGACCACTGGTTCTCTAATAATCTCCCAGACCCCAGAACTCTTTGAAATGCATCTGCATACTGAGATTTGATTGTTTGGCTTTGTAATGCATTCAAAATCACAAGGGATTTTAGATCCAAATTTCAGCTTTCAAGATTATTCAACCAACCAGTTTCCTCTGCTAAACAAACCTGCAGAACAGGCTGAGAATATCCTGCTTCATGTGCTAAAGAGGTTGCGCTGTACATACCCAAATCATCAGGCACACAGGCACCTGCATAACTTGTATTTTTTTAGCACTGTGTTCCGGGGGGGGACTACTTTTGTGTGTAATGTCTGCTTTTACTGTGAAGCGCATAATATGGAACTGACTTTGTGGGGTGGACATACATGATAATTCTCTATAGAATTTCACAATAAGAGTATTTATTACAAAATACAGATACGATGTAGACTAAAGATTCTGTATGGAATCACTAAAACCTGGCAGTACATACACAATGTATCCACACTTTGTAGTTTCCGTAGTTCATTAAGTTCCCCAATACTGGACTATTACAGCTGTGATATGTGGTCATAATGACCTGTCCAGCAAAAACCAAGTTTAAAGGGACCATATCTTTCTTTTTTCTCATATTTGACGTTTTTTTTATGTGAATGCAGTAATAATGCTTTTTGTAGTTTTTGTACTGTAGTTTATGCCATTAATTTTGCTCAGACTTTCAAAATAGTCCTGTTGTAGTCATTTTATCATATGCAGTGCCCCCTCTGGTTCATCTCTGCTACAGGTGCACATGACGTGGCTCAGTACAAAGTCCTTATAGAAAAGCCATCTTTGCAACACACCCACGCACATACTTCCATTCATTTGAGACCAGGCCCCTATGTCTTTGAATGGGGAAAAACCTATAACCCAGAAACAGAAAATCATGTTAATGATATAAAATTACATTTGAAATCCCTGGTAAAATTTTAAACTTATGTAAATAATTTGGAGAGTTGGACTTAAAAGACTGGACATTGTGTGCTCTCATTAAACTGATATTTCGCATGGTTAGGCATATAGTCGGCAGTTGTGGCCTAGTGATTAGGACATTGAGACTCCGGTCTCCGGTTCAAGTCCCGGCCCAGGCACCACTGAGGTACCATTGACCAAGGTACCGTCCCACTACACTGCTCCCCGGGAGCTGTTGATGGCTGCCTACTGCTCCACGTGTACACGTGTGATGGGTTAAATGCAGAGGTCACGTTTCGTTGTGGTGCTTGAGTGTGTTCAAAATGCCAAATTTTACTTTCACTTGGTAAGGACCAGGATTTAGCATAACACCATGACATAAGGCAGGCTAGATCCATAGATTAAACAGTAGAGGCCAGTGAAAGCCACAGCATGCCTGAAAATGTAGGGCCTAACCAGTATGAACACTTTGTGACCAATAGCGATTTCAGTGAACCAAATACTCTGATAACCAAGGCTGTTTAAATGAACTTGTTTATTTTTAGTTACGTTTTAGTCAAAGATCAGAAACAAATAGATAAATAATAAAAGTCCTCAAATAATTAGCAGTTTGTTGGTCGGTTCCAGCTGGAGAATTCACCAGGTCACAAAATATTCTCCATAATCTCCAGTGGCCTCACCAAAAGTGAGTCTAGTGGTGCAACTTTGGAACAATGTAGAATTAGAGGTTTTCAGCATAAATGTGACTGTAAAATTGACAGTGATTTGCATTTTCAACACAGCATAGACCACAAATCTCAAAGGAACATTCGCATACCTTACTAAATCCAAGGGGCTCCAGCCTGCTACTTGATAAGTGGTTTTTCTAAATGATTTTTCCAACATTTTTGGAATTTCTGCAAAATTATGCCGTTAACCTTAATCAGGTTGTAACAAATCAAGTTACAATCAAGTCACATTTATTTATATAGCACATTTAAAAGACAAGTGTCAATCACAGTGCTTTACAATTAAATCAAGTTAAATAACACAACCAATTTAGCAAAAGAACAATGGGAAAATAGCTTAACTTAACAGATTAAGAAAGCCATGGCACTAATATATTACAGTCAACTGTAATTCAATGATCAACATACCAGACTGCTGAGTACAAAAGCATTAAAAGACCCAAAAGCCAGAAAGAATAAAATAAATAAATTAATTTGACTTAAAAATCATTATTGTGGAAAATGATTTCATAAATGATGGAATGCTATTCCAGAGTCTTGGGGCAGCTAAGTTGAAGGCCCGGTCTCCCTTCGGTCTTCGATCATTGGAAGGTATAATGGAAGCCATAAAGGGCATTAAAAACAAATAATAAAAGAATCATATATTTGGTTCTGTATTTAACAAGCAGCCAATTCGAGGATGCGAACACAGGAGTAATACTCTCTGTTTTCTTTGTATCATTCAGAAACCTTGCAGATGTGTTCCAGACCAGCTACAGATGTGACGAATTTGACTGACCAATATCTAAATACAGAGAATTGCAATAATCAAAACTAGAGGAAATTAATGCATGAACAACTATTTACAAATTCTTAAAACACAGGATAAGTTGAAAGTTGAAAGAAGCTACAACAAATAACTGAGTTTGCCTGTTTAATAAACTTAGTGTAATTATTGATTCTGCTCTTAAATCTTAAGTCCCAAACAAGTATATTACACTATTTTACTGTTATGACCACTATGTACAAAAATTCAGGAGACATGTATAGCTTGATTGGTGGTACCCTGGTTCCTATCACCACCACTGGACTGGAATCAGTGTTGCCCATTTTCTCTTCAATTAGCCATTTCACATCAAGACACTACAATGATTTTTTTTACATTCTAATGAATTATGCATTTTGCATAATTTCCAAACATTACTGGAATTCATCATTCTTTATGCTATCATTAAGCTACAAGTCAAGTTTTTCTGGCTCTGTTCATCCACCAACACATTGCTGCTGAAAGATTGCACTACAGATTATTCTGTATGCTTTTATTGTGTGTCTGTGTGTCATTTGTTATATAAGGGGGAACGGTGGCACAGTGGTGCAGTGGTTAGTGTGGTCACCTCACAGCAAGAAGGTCCTGGGTTCAGTCCCCCTGATCGGCCACAGGTGCCTTTCTGTGCAGAATTTAAAAGCTCTCCTCATGTTTGTGTGGGTTTCCTCCCACTGTCCATAGGTTGATTGGATGCTCTAAATTGCCCAGAAGTGTGAATGTGTGTAAATGGTTGTCTGTATGTGTGTTGCCCTCCGATGGGTTGGCCTCCTGTCCTGGGTGTACCCCACCTTAGGCCTGAAGGAGAAGACTATATTCTGTATGGAGAGTAATGTAAATCTAATGTAACTGACAAATCATTTGTCTCACAGAGGCTGTATGTACATATATGAGCTATGTAAAGCACTTCATTTTAACCCAAAAAATAGCCTAAATACACCCAGTGCAGTAATTTCCACTCATTTCTACCATTTGCATGTGGTTAGAAGATGAGCATTCTGTGAATTGCATATAATTAAACTGTTGCTGTGCTGTAACAGGCATGCTAGGTGCGCTCGGCATGTGCTAGTGTTTCAGAACCCTGTCATTTTCTCATATCCTGTTAAGCAGCAGGACCTGTGGTTTGCAGACACGCCCCTTCAAACCTGGAAAGAGGCCAAGGGGAGTTTTCAGTGGGCAGAATTGCATTGAGCCAATAGCAGCAAGTCTTCTGCCCCCTTCCTGTTTGCAGTTTAACTGCAGATACACAGGGTCTGACATTTTTAAGGGGGCTCCAGCTAATTGTGCTTCTCCCCTGTGTATCTACTAAAATATGGACCAACATACAAAAAACTGGTTTGGGCACACCTGATCTTATGATGACTTTTAGGGAGAAAATAAGTACCCAAGAGAGCACGCTTCTGTAAAATTGCTGTTAATTTTCTGAGTTTAACCTATTGAAAAAAAACATACAATTTGGTTGGGGCAAAAGTTACAGTCAGTTTTATACATTAAATTAATTTTTTTCCAAATAAATAAAATAGCAAATAAATAGAAAATGTGCAAAAAAACATTTTTGTTTTTTAAATTTTTTTCTTAAATCCTTTTCAAGGATATTTACTGATTTCCACTTCAGAATGTAATTTGACCAGATGTGTTCAAACTGTGAGACCCTGGTGTAGTGAAGGCCTCTCTTTCTCTCTGTTTTTTCAGGTGGGATCGCTGGAGGGATTGAAATCTGCATCACTTTCCCCACAGAGTATGTGAAGACACAGCTGCAGTTAGATGAGAAGGCAAACCCCCCACGCTACAAAGGGATTGGTGTGTGTCTCCTTTCAAACCTCTCTTTTCCAGTGTGTACAGTTTTTCTCAAGTCGAAATGTAGTCAATCATCCATATCTACATGACTCACCACACATTTGCCTCAAACTAGTTCCTACCGAACCCTGCTGGTCATATTCTTAGTGGGAATAACCACATAGTAAGTCTTTATTAACCAAGTCTGGCTATTTATTAGACAGATGTCACCTGCGGGACTTTGTAGGTTCATAAAAGTGTATGACTGTAGTATTCTACTTGTGGCCCCCTAGTGGGTAATGGTGGTACTGTAAGCAGGTACTTTGGTTGTCCGTTTTTGTTTTTCATTAGTTTGTAATGTGTAGTTTGTGTAGTTTTGCATTATGCAGACATTTAACCGAACATAAATTTAAATTTGACATATTATTGTGATCATTATTTGCAAAAACAAAACACATTTAGGTCACATTTAGTAATGGTAACTGACAAATCTAGCTAGTTATGTATATTTTCAATGCACATTAGTGTAAACCTCTTTTTGATTGTTGTCTAGTGAGCAGAACTACATCACATATTGTTAAAACAGTAGTAGCTGTCTGAGTTTTGTCCGTGTTTATAGATGGCAGTATGTCATAAGTTCAGAAACCACATAAGCAAGTGTGTTTAAGATTGTTAGTGGTTTGTCTATTTGAGACACTGTGAGGCAAATGTGTGATGATTTCGGCATGCTGTTTGTAGCTCTAATTAGTGGGGTCTTATCCATTTACGCAGTATTAGCCACGTAGCTTCAAAGCTAAAGAAGCAATCTTTAAAATAAATTGTAATTATTTTAGCTGATTTATTCCTTTAATGCTAAGCAGGACACCTTGCCCACTTGTACAATTACTGGCTGCACTGGTGTTTGTACTCAGTGTTCCCTCAGCGCTAACACGTCATCCTGCGTTTTGATTCCTTGAAAGTGCTCCAAATGTGTATGGGTGGGGACAGTACCAGGGTCCATTAAAGGAAGAATCTGGAAGAACAAAGTGCTGAGTACAAAGTGTTAGCATGAGCCCCTTTCTGATATCTCTAATGCTCATCATGGCTTTATCAGTGTTGCATAGTCCCTGGACTTTGGAAAGTAGCCCCGCTTTCTTCACAGCATGTTTGCCAGCATTCATTGTTCCGCTGACGAGCTCCCGTGCCACTGCTGCCGACCAATAGATTCGTCACGTTCACATGTCACGTTTGATCAGCACTCATCTACATGGTCACCCGGGTCGTTTGACATAATCAATGATTTACCACTCAAGCTGCAATCTTTTGCAAAACAAAGTCCTAAAAAAATATTGACTAAATTAAGTAATGAAACTCTAGGATGGCAAGTAATTGTGCAAGTAAACAAGGCATCCTGTTTAGTATTAGTGCAATAGTTGAGAAATCTCATTGGGGGGTGGGAGGGTAAAAACATGATTAACTGTCCAAATAAGCAATTGGAGGATTGAATGGCTTGGCTTGTAGTTTGAGCAATGAATCATGAACCAATGTAACAGGAAAAATACACACTCTCATATCAATCAGTCAATCAACTTGTATTTAACCTCAGAGTACATTGAATGTAACTCAGTGTAGCTGAGTATAAGAACCAAGAACACAGGATTGAAAAGAGAACCACTAAAATTAAAAAATATGAAAAATTCTGTAAAAAAATATAAAATATAAAGACATGAATTATAAATACAATATAAAATGTAAGCAACTAAATTAATAAAATTAAATTAAAGAAGTAGAATCAAATAGTAACTAAAACTGCTTGGTTTTCTGATCCAGTATGACGTGCTCTCTGTAAACATACTTTTCAGTTATTAAAAATACGCAAATAATTGCACAAAAATGTCAGGACAATTGCAGTTGATGATGTTAGTAATTCAAGATTTTTTGTTGCCCTTTCTGTGAACTAAGTTAACTGAAATTACTTAATGCCTCAGCACAGATTGAGGCAAGTATGTGATTCAGGCAAATGCTTTTTGGTGGTCATAAAGCTTCCATTACTTACTAGCCCCTTAAGCCTTGTAGCTCTACTGCAAATGATGGCCACACATTTGGCTGATTGACTAAACGTTGGGTAAACTGTAGAATTTGCTGGTTTATTGTGTTCTTTTTTTAATGTTACTATCCCTTGTTGAGAATTTGTTTTTTCTTAATATCTAATGCAAAGTCATCATGGAAAAACTGCCTTTCATCTTTACTCCTGTCCACCCCACAGTTGATTGTGTGAAGCAAACAGTCCAGAGTCATGGGGTGAAAGGCTTGTACCGGGGCCTCAGCTCACTGCTTTATGGTTCCATCCCCAAAGCCGCAGTAAGGTATGTATGTCTGTTATTTATAATAAAACACTCACTTTCTCATATTTTAGTTTCTTACCCTGCATTAAGTTACAAGTCAGCCATTCTGAACACACCACACCACTGCACACAGTGCACCACAGCAAAATATGACCTCTGCATTTAACCCATCCATGTAGGACCAGTGGCCTCACAGGTTCCTCAGTGGTATTGGAACAGTCTGGGATTTGAACCAGCAACCTTCATGTTGCAGGGGCAACTCCCTAACTGTTATACCACCACTGCCCTACAAACGCTCATTCATATGAGCAAATATAGCATGCTTAAGATGATGACTGGGTGCTATTAGGAACATGGGAAAATGTTCATTTTAAACTGAATTACAGCATAAAACCATATTCACATCAAAAATAGGCATAAAAAAAGATATAGGATAATGTCAAATAGACCTAGTTAGATGTTCCTCTGTATCTTTAGGTTTGGAGTATTTGAGTTCCTTAGTAATAAGATGAGAGACGAGTCTGGGAAGCTTGACAGCACGCGAGGGTTGATCTGCGGCCTGGGCGCGGGAGTGGCAGAGGCTGTAGTGGTGGTGTGTCCTATGGAGACAATAAAGGTTTGTGAAAAATGCACAACTTCAGCTCGAAGGCTCTTTTGTTCTTCGTTTAGTTGTAGACCATTACATACATTTTCTCAGTAGCTCTTAATGAAGGAAATTTTAGAACTAAAGAAACTGTGTAAGATGGCTTAAATGATTTAAACAGAGTGGCCTAGGCAGCTTTTAGGGGCTAGTTTAGAAAAAAAAACGGTGTTCTTCACATGTTATAACAATAACAGAAATATGTTGACACGCTAGGTGGTATCAAAGCTATTATATTAAGTATTGTTTTACCTCCAATTTCAGGTAAAATTTATCCATGATCAGTCCTCCGCCAACCCCAAGTACCGAGGATTTTTCCACGGTGTAAGAGAAATAGTCAGAACACAAGGTTTGTAAAGTGTACCTGCACTGCCGCCTTTTGGAGATAAAACATATTGCAGCTTGCCTTTTTACAACCCCAAATCAGAAAAAGTTGGGACTGTATGGAAAATAAAAAAAGAAGGTAGTGATTTCTAAATTTAATTGAACTTTTATTGTATGTCTCATCTTTTTTTGGAATGTGTTGCAGGTCTGAATGACAGGAAAGGATGTACATTTACAAATAAAATGAAGTTGACCAGACAAAACATGACATATTTTGTGTTCATATTGTCTGCAATGAAATACAAGTCATAGTAAATTTAGAAATCACTTTATTGGGTTTTTATTTGCATTTTCCATACAGTCACAATTTTTTTCTGATTTGGGGATGTAAAATCTTTTTCTTGATGCAACATTTTACATATAGAATATTTTACATGTAAATTAAAAACTGTACATACATTCTTTGTAACTTTACCTTGTGTAACTCTACCGAATCTCCATACAGTCAGTAACCCTGAACTTAACTAAGTCACTGTTGTTTCATCAGCGTGCTTATCTAGTTTGTCTATAAATTATTTTTATAAAATGAAAATAGTTGATCCATCCGGTTACAAATGGATGGAATTTTTTTTTTTTTTTTTTTATAAACAAAAAACACTGTTAGCAATTAAAGGAATATGCCATTTGGTTTTTGTATCTCTATTTTTATGGAAAGTATATTTTATACTTTCTACTTCATAATAATTTGTGATATTTATGGAAATGTTTATTTAGAAATATAAAAAACAAACAAAAAAGAAGCATCAAAGAAATGTTAAAGAAAATTAAACAGATGAGTGTATTTTATTGCTCTTAAGTGTAAATCGGTGTGTAACAGTAGCGGTAATTATACATACTAAACAAATATAAACATACAAACAGCACAAAGACATCAGTGCATAAACAAGACATAGTCCAGAAGACAAATGTTTACATTCAATTGATCCCAGTTACACCCATAATTGGGTACAAATTTGTGCAAGTAAGGTTTATTCACATGAGAAACATGTGATGGGTATTCAGGCCATGTGACTGTCACACTCCTACTCCATTTGACCCTAATCGAACCTAAAAAGAACCGAACACCTAATCTAACAAATGTGTCCTTATGGGATCTAATGGGCACAGACTGAATAAACTAGTGTAGAATATCCACTTATATAAATTTATGACTAGGCAATCCAGAGTAAACATGCATTATACTGTTTTTTACAGGCCTTAGGGGAACATATCAGGGATTGACAGCAACAGTATTGAAGCAAGGATCAAACCAAGCTATTCGTTTCTTTGTTATGACCTCCTTGAGAAACTGGTACAAAGGTTTGTAATAAATTTTTTTAATCAGAAATTGATCTGGTTCTACACTGAGCTGCCATTTGACCAGGTACATTAGCATCTAGGTGCACTTCTACAGTCCTCTAAATCTAATATGTGGAGGGTTGTAATATTTTACATTTACATTTTACATTTAGCTGACGCTTTTATCCAAAGCGACTTCCAAGGCGTGGAGCAGTGTAGTGGGACGATACCTTGCTCAAGGGTATCTCAGTAGTGCCCGGACCTGGACTTGAACCTGCGACCTTCAGGTCCCAAGGGCAATGTCCTAACCACTAGACCACCACAGGATAAGATGTAACACCAATCAGGAATAGGCTGCCAAAATGATATCATTACTGCACATACCCATCACCCTCCTTAGGGAGACCTTTGAAGACTTTGTGTGGAACAATGACATTTATTGTAGCAGAATCTGCTTCACATCTAGATCATATTTTGGTTAGCACTTATATTAAGTTAATTATATTAATTAAGTTTAATTTGGGGAGTAATATGTAAATAAATAATACATTTATATAGCCTTTTCAAAAAAAAGTTCACTTTAAAAAACCACCAAGTTAAAAAGTCATGAAAAGATTAGGCTTTAGTTTAGGAAGAGCAATCACAGAGAGACTGAAGATAATTCCAAAGTTTGGGCGCTATAGCACTAAAAGGCCTGCCTCCCATAGTGAAAAAGTCTTGCGAAAGGAGAGCCAAAAGATTATTAGTAGAAGTCTTGAGAGAGTGAGCAGGGGAGTAAGGCATGAGGAGTTTAGATTGATAGGAAGTGGCTTAAGATCTTTAGAGGTGAGAAGCGTAACTGTATATTTAATACAAGATCGATTAGGCTAGTTTCATACATGCATGCTACAATATCTAGCAACATCATGACAGACCAGGATGCAGTGGGTTGTAACACACAACATAATTTAAGGATCCAGAGTCTGCTTACATTTCTTACAAAAACCAGCACAAATAAGAAAAAACTTTGACTGGAAATTTGCTATTTTTCTTTTTCTAATTATCCACAACTCATTTTTCTCTTAAACTACCACATGCATGCATTCACAATGACAATGACAAAAAAACCTCAATAATTTCCTAGGATGTGTCTATAATGGGGCAGGTTGTAACAACAGAACTATTTGTATTTGACACAAATGGACAAGGATGGAAATCTTATATAAAAGCTTGAAAAGTAAAGAACAAACAACTTCCAAGTTCTAGAGAGGTTACAGCCCTTCCCTAATCCTGATTGAAATAACTGCCACTAAGCTTGTGTATAATACCTAATAAACTGGCAACTCAGTGAAAGTATTCTATCTTGTAAAAATGCAGGGTTCAATAAATGCTATGTTTATTTTACAACTAGGTGACAACCCCAACAAATCCATAAACCCTCTGGTCACTGGATTGTTTGGAGCCGTAGCTGGAGCTGCCAGTGTGTTTGGAAACACACCGCTCGATGTGATTAAGACTAGATTGCAGGTGTGTTGTGTTAATATTAGTTATATTATATATAGTTAATAAGTCTGTGGTGTACTAAACTTAATTTTTCCTCATGTGAAAATATTACCCTAGTGTCTCAGCTTGGGACTGTTGAAACAGCTAAAAGAAATAGTCTATGATTTGTGGTTGGTGGACTGGTGTGTAATTAAATGTATATGTCTAGGGTCTGGAGGCTCACAAATATAAGAACACTGTGGACTGTGCCCTTCAGATTATGAGGCACGAAGGACCAGCAGCGTGAGTGAACATGTCCATGGAGGCGGTCATACATTAACACCTAACTAGTTTTTTAACTTTACATGCCAGCAGTTTCCAGAATAACGCTGTGTTTTGTGCTCTAGGTTTTACAAAGGGACTATTCCAAGACTGGGCAGAGTCTGCATGGACGTGGCCATCGTGTTCGTGATCTACGAGGAGGTGGTGAAGGTTCTTAATATGGTGTGGAAAACCGATTAACACAGAGAGTGCCCTGTGATGCACACGCAGCTTTGTGAATGTGGCCTGACCTTTTCAGCATCTCGGTGAAGCTGAATGGGAACATGCCGTCAGTAGGCCAAATATGTGCTAAAGGCAGTGCATGTGCTCACAAGCGGCAAAAGGCTTATCGCACAGGCTTCTGATGTACTGAAGTTCCTCGACAGAGTCATGACAGAATATATTTCCCCAAATAATGTGAGGCACACAAATACTTGAAAATTTGGTTAAAGAAATACAATTTCCTTCTTTGACAAGCCACATGTTTAATGAGGATCCTCATTAATGAGGACTGAAAAAGGCTTAACTCATGTTTTTAGCATGACAAACTGCCTTTTTAGTGTCATACTTTTGTTTCAACTTTTAATTTTTTTCTTTTAATTTTAATTCTTTTGTAATCAGCTGACTTTGTTCTAAACCTGATGATGGTAAAATATATGAAACATATAAATGTATAAGTGGTGTTGATTAAAAACATCATTGCTCAAAAGTTGAACATGTTACCACCATTCCAATAGCAGTTTACTACAAAGATGCTAGCAGATCTAATAGCAAAGTGAAGCTAGAGTGAGGACCAGTTATTTGCTTATTATTATTCCATCTTTGATTCATTGTTAGCCATGTGAGAATATTAAATATTACTTAAAAGTGTAACTACATTTAAGAATGTTGAAATGAGAAAGTAAGCTCATGCACTTTCAGTCTGGTTAAGAAACTCAAGGATGAGTTTTTAGTTACACTTTTAGATGACTACGCTAATGCTAATTTGCCTCTTGTGATTACTTGATAATTTCAACAGTCTGATTTTAGCCTAAAACTATAGGACTCTGATCCAAAGATGCACAAAACATACCATCTTGAAACCGCACCAAAGCCTTTAATTCCTAGAAACACTCTCTCCTCAGTACCTCCAGTTAATATGTGCACTTTTAAACCTTAATGGACATGGTACTAATTTAAGAGAGGTAATGACATGACTAAGTGCCTAGACCAGTACTTACAAGTGCCCATGATTAGCATGTAGCTCAGGAGTGCTCTGCTCCGATGCTGGTAGGCTGTGGTCCAGCACAGTTTGGAAGTTCCAAACTCTCAAACACACTCTCTAAACCTGGCAAATAACAGGTGAATTGACCCAGGTGTGTTTGAGCAGACAAATCACCAAACTATGCTGGACACCAGCACTTCAGGACCTCAGTTAGACACCCCTTGTATCTGGTATAGCTTCTTGCTTTATCATTTTCCATACAGTTGATGGTAAAACAATGTTTTCTTCCACTTTTATGGCATGCTCAAAGCAGTACAGTATCTCAAATTTCTGAGCAGTTTTACCATTAACAACATCCAAAACAACTCCGAGGACAACTGCCTGGCTACTTATAGAGCGTGAGCTCACACTGAATTCATACATGCTTCATGTGAGCTACAAAATATTTACTCATGCTAAAGAGTTGACCAACTCCAAAATGTTCAGTATGAAAAGCTGTTTATTGCTCTACAAAGGCCTTAAATGATATGCTGCTTTTGATTATTGCTTTTCAGTGCTATTGGTTTATCTCTTCTCCTACCTCAAGAAATCCCAAAAATGCACAGTGAGAAAACAAATAAGGGAGAAAAATATAAGGAAACAAGATGTCTCTTGATTCAGGGCACAACAGTGTCTCACTGACATTACATTGCAGAATGATATTTTCTATAGTACACTAGTATAGGAAGATCATAACTCGTCATACTTACATGTGAAACTGAAACATGGTTTCACCAGAGAAATGTACAAACTATTTCAGCTTCTGAGTGCAGAAATGTTAATGATTGAGCTACTAAATGTCTGATATGGGAGAATAACACATATCTGTGTTCAGTATTTGTCTGTTAAAAATAATATTTGTGCCTAATTAATATATCGCTGTTCAAATGTCTATGCCTTAAAACTTGTTTGCATTGAGCTTGATTAAGTTCATTATTTTACCACTCGGTCTTTCTTGCCAAATCTATCTAATTCTGTATCATTTTTATGTCCTTGATCCAGCTTTTAATGAAAATATTATATCATGCTGCATGAGCCCAATGAATGGTGATGGGGGGGGGTGTATGTTTGCCTGTCAGTATTTACCATTATGATTTGAATTTCCATGTTTGCCTTGACTTAGACAGTAAGACTCATTTGTCAAGTGTCATTAGCAAAGGTATATTTTTTATTGTTTTATTTCTGGGCAGTAATAAAAAAGAAGAATGTTGAATTACCACTGCACCCCAAAGCTAGACAGATCTATGATACTCATCCAAGGCTGAGCACATCTACTTTACACTATCCTTTTGTGATGCCAGGCTTATTTGTAATCAATCATACAATGTGCCTTGAAATTATGTTCTTAATAAATCATGGTGGCTGGACATGAACATGTGACTTGCTTCTTCTTGCGTTCCTCTCTATTACTTGGTCATTTATACAAAACAAGAAGCGGTGGTCTAGGCCCTTGCCATTGTGAACTGAAGGTCACTGGTTAAGGGTTGGGCCTGGGCAGAACTGTGGTACCATTGTGCAAGGCACTGTCCCCCTACACTGCTCCTCGGGTGTTGTTGATAGCTGCCCACTGCTCCACGTGTGCACGTGTGATGGGTTAAATGCAGAGGTCATGTTTCGTTGTGGTGCTTGAGTGTGTTCACAAGCAGTCACTTTTACTCCAGAAAGGTTTTTTTACTGTACTGCTGCTATGCAAAATAACTTTTTTTGTCGTTATTATTATTATCGTTATTATGAAAGTATTTTTTAAAAACTTTTTGCCTATCGTTATTATGAAAAACTCATGCTAGTGTTAGTAAGGATATTATTCGCCCAAACGTGAATGATGCTCTATGCCCTGTTGAAGCCTATGAGAAGGTATATTAGTTAAGCGAGTTCAAAAGTAGCGTTTTGGTACAAGCATAATTTAATTTAGATGGATTTAATTGTCAGTTGCGGCCTGTTGAAGTGCAATATGAAAAGTTATAAAACATCTACTGTGTTTTATCATTATATTATTATATACATAGTAATGACCAAATCTACAATGATAAATTAAATTTGATAGGTGTCTTGTCTCACATTGTCCCACAGTGATATTAGAATATTGTAGATTTGTGTGTTTTCTGTAAAAAAATTAATTATTTTATTTATATTTAGACTTTTATTTATTTTAATTGTCTATTTAATTAATTACATATATTTAATAGGCAATGTGATTACAAATAAAAAGTAATGCATAAGTTACTTTGCCTGGTAACTAGTTACTTTTATAATGCTGTAACTCCGTTACTAATTCAGAAGAAGTAACTAGTAACTATAAATAAATACTTAAGTAATGTGCCCAACACTCCCCGCAAGCCATCAGGCTACTGAACTGCTGAACAATGAACACTTTAATAAGCACACTGAACACTTTAACACTTTGACACTTTAAACAACTCACTGGATACCTTTTAGTATTACCGTTTTTTGTATATAAGAACCTTTTTCTCCTTTTGCATTATAATAGATTTAATTCTCCTTGTACCATTTTCACTTTTTTAAAATTTTATTCTACTTTTATTATTCTATTAATATTTTTTTATGTTCGCAATTTCTGAAGAGGCTAAGAATGATTTTCCACTGTTGCCTGTATATGACTAAAACTTGAAACTTAAACAAACGCTTTTTCCGTTGACCTCAGGACGTGGGATTCCTCGCTTGCCGTACCGGTCGCCTGTGTTTGTCCTTACAGGCAATAACATGTCAGAACGTTAAATTTCTTCCATTTTTGTAAATAAACAATGTCGGCAAAAGGGGGGTCGAGAGGATTTTACTTTAACACTGTGCTGTCCCTGGCCCGGTCACTCGCTGCTCATCGGCCAGCTCCAATTGACAAGGTAACGTTTCGTAGGTGTCACACAGGCTAACAGGCTAATGTTATTTCCTATAGTAATTCCGCTAGCTAGTTAGCTTAGCTAGCTGTATTAAAACTTTACTTAGTAAGGCAGTTGCAGCAGTAATTTAATGGGCTTTAAATCTCTGACTGGTTTATGTGGTGAATATGTTACCGTGTGTTATTTTATACGAGCGAAAGCTAACAAAATAGAAATTACATTAGTTATCCCATTCAAAACAGCTAACGTTAACTCTACAGGCCGAACTGGTTAGCAGTGCTACCGTTTACGTTCAGTTCCTTTTAAATAATGAAGTATTACTCTTTTAATTCATATGCACTGGCCAAGCTTGTGAATAACTTGTCATACATACACGATTATTACACTGTTATAAAAAGACCACATTTCTGCTGCCAGAGTAATAGAGATGGTATCTGTCAACATATTTAGTTAATTGTTGAACAAAACGAGATTTAACCCTCACAAACCTAAAAGTCAGGTATGTATTCCTATTACTACTATCACCAAAAAGGACGTAACCTTTTAAGTTTTGATAATTTATTGTTTATTGAATATATACATTTTAAGTAGCTAACCAAATTACAGAACTTTAGCTATTATTGCTCTCCGGTCGCACCAGGGAATGTTGTTTAACTTGCGTTTACCAAAGTAGTGCTGCATAAACCGGTTCACTGTGCCCTGTTGAAGCCTATGAAGAGTATATACACTTGACTGTTACTTCAACTGACTGACCAATTGGATACTCGCTTGATGGATTGTGATTTAGGTCCAAAAACTGCAATGCATGTGCCCGGTGGACTGCCGTGGTGTCTTCCAGCTGGATGAGAGGAGAAGAGATGCTGTGATCGCACTAGGCATCTTTCTAGTGGAATCTGATCTGCAGGTAAACAACATGATCATAATGCACTTAGAGCTGTTTATATACACGTATCAGCCAAAACATTATGTTGTTTATTTCACCCTGGTTTGTTTTTCCTTCTTTTCAGCACAAAGATGCTATTGTCCCTTACCTTCTGGGTTTGCTGAAGGGATTACCAAGAGTTCAATGGATCGAAGAGAGCTCAGAGAGGAAGGGTAGAGGTAGCCTAAAAATCTAGCAAAAATGTTTAATTAATTAATTAATTAATTAATTAATTAAAATTATTATCTTGTATTTCCTTTTCTCCTGAGGTTTACTTTTGTTTGGATTGTATACAAAAAAATAATTTTTACATGACCATTTTCATTTTTAATTCAACAGGCTGTATTTGTTATTATGCCTTTTATTATACAATTGCTCAGAATGGTGTAAGATTTAGCAGCATTCAGAGGTCTGGTATTTCTTGATAATAATCACTGCAAAGATTTAATGATTTTTGCTGTTGGCAACAGCTTTTCTGCTTTTAATTCATATCTCTGTGAGTAGTCTGCTGTTATAATATTAGAAATTCACAGTAAATTATTTGCTGATAACTTTTGCAATGAAGCAGCCAGTAACATGGAAGATTTTACCATCAATGTCAATATTTATGGAGAGTGTGGGGCCTTTTGAGTGGTGGTGGCAGGCCCAGTTTCCTGAAAAGAAAGGGGAAAAAAGAGAAACTAGTGGGAAATAAGGAAAGCCAGCACTGCTTGTGACAAAGCCCCTGCTCTGCTGTCCTGCCCAGCAGCTTTCGCAGCACAATAAAGGTGCTTACACGTGATTTTGATGCTAGTCATAGGTAAGCACCTTTAGGGCCTTCACCACAACCATCTGAGCAGGCTAGATAGCATCAGCTCCTTTAATAAAACCGCTCCTTTAATAAAACTCTTAGCAGGCTCATTCGCCTGACAAGCTTAGAGTTAACCTGACTTGTAATGGTACCAGTTTATAGTGTGTTTTAGGCATTTCAGTTCTCCATGCTTGTGCTGTTATGCAACTGTTTGACTGCCCTGTATTGCATTAACAAGCAGCACATGCTTAAACACTGCTTATAATTTAAATCTGATAAAGTAAGGTTTAACTGCTATAGGCTGAATAGGCAGATATATGCAAATTCATTCTTTTGCTTTGTTGTTGTTTTTTTGACATCAGAAAAACAAAGATTTCAAACAGATTGCTTTTGCAACTCCTGTATGGCCAGGAGAGTAAATTGTACTTTTAGAAACTTTTTAAAGTGCTTTTAAAGGGCACATAACATTGTTCATGCATATTTGCGTTTGTTTCTCATAGACACCCTCCCTGTTGCCGAGAATTTTTGCTTTTGCTTGGTAACTATGCTGTCTGATGTTGCTCAGAGGGATGAGTCCTTGCGAATCCAGGTAGGTATAATGTTCATTCAGCTTTCACGATCAGTGCTATCAAACCATTTGATATTTATTGAAATGAATGAGTGTGAATATGTTGCAACAAGTTTAAGCATAGAGTAGCATGGTGGAATGAATGCAGTGGTGATTTGTGTCTAGTGTTTATAGCAGGCAAGTGACAAACTCGAAAGCAACATACAGCATGAAATTTCTGGTTGCCTTGCAGTGTCAGACATCTGTGTGTTTTAGTCGCATCGTACTTGCCTGACGGCAGCACTGTGGACCCAGACTCCTACTTCTCCACCATCAGCTCCAGTTTCTCTGTCTCGCCGCTATTCACTGGCAGCAGTGCTAACTTTATTATTTTTTATTTGGCTCTCTGGCAACCGAGTGGAGAGGCAGAGACAGTCACAGTTAACAGAGACAAATGGACAACAAAAGAGAGATAAAAAAAATAGGGGCGGTGGCATGGAGAACAACAAATAACAACAATAACAATATTTTTTAATAATTTTCATTATGCCCTACTATAATACAAATATTTATGGCACTTTTGTGAATATTTAGTGCCATTGTTTTCTATTCAGATCAAGTACTTACCCACCAGCACTTTGTCCATTAAGCTAGGCATCGTAGACCTTCTCATACAAAGTGCAAAATGATAAGTGTGATTGACTGCCACATATATAATTTTTTATCATTTTACATTTACCATTTTTAAACAGGTGCAATCTTTTTTTAAAAGTATGACCAAAGCAGAAATAACAAACTCAAAATTAAAAATTAAGTAGACATGGCTTCTGAAACATTCCTCCAAATCTTGGATGCCTTGATATATGGATCTGAAATAGTAAGTAAAAGTGGTAGTGTAACATGTTTTAAATGGTTTTATTGAACTCAAAAAAATACTTTTAAATACTTTTAAGAATTTTTGCTTTAATAAACAAAACTGGAATTTTAAATCAACACAGACCTCAAAAACACACCTGCCCTGTGTAATGTTTACTGTATAGATTTTGTGTCTTTTACAGATTTTGGAGGGTGTGATGGACCTCATGCAGGTTCTCCTGGAGTCATCTCGGAACCCTGAGAGCCAAGACAAAGGTTTGCATACCTCCATTGCCTCTAGGCCTGACCATTCTTTTTATTCCAACTCCGCACACCACCACAACCCCTTTTAAGTGCTGTAGACGCAGAGCAAATACACCCATATCACAACAAACAAACACAAACTGTTTTTATTATATGATTATTTAGACTGGTAACTGGTCAGGTAAATCTTTTGAGAAGGTTATGCTTATTGTTTAATATACACACTTTAGCTGCTATTACTTTTAAGTGGGTGCATTGTTTGTGATACTCAAAACTGATCTATTCTACCATCTAGCTTAAAGGACCCAAACACTTGAGGCTGATGGGAGATGTAGTTTTCCAGTTACTAATGTATTTGATATTTCCTGTGCTACACCTGTTACACATATCTGCTATAAAACCTCACTTACTGAGCCTAGAGCTTTGACCTAAGTGACCCTCAAAATTGCATTTTGAAAGTGCCCTTAAATATGAGGCATCCGCAAACTTAACAATCTCTCTGTGATTTCTTTCCCTAGAATACCTGTGTCGATATACCATCCCCTGTTTGCTGGGTGTCGTGCGAGCATCTGGACGCTACAGCAACACAGAGGAGCCGCTTCTGTCCAAGCTCTTTCCTCGGACAATCCCGCAGCCTTTAGCCAGCACCGATGAGACGGAGACGGCACGCAGGCGCTCCTTCAACGACTTCCGCTCCATCTTACCCAGCTCGCTCCTCACCGTCTGCCAGGGTGACACTCTGCGCCGCAAAACCAGCAGTGTGTCCAGCATCTCACAGCAGGTACCTGTCTGCAATACCTCAGGCCACCAGCAAGGGGCACTACTTCTATTAAAAAGAGAGCAGTTGCTCCATTTGTGGAGCACCTGCTTCATAATTCAGATTTACTTTTTTTATATGTAGCAGTATAATACAGTGTCCGAAACCACATGTTGCTGTAAGAAAAAAACATTCTGACCTTATTCAAGCCAGAAGTCAAAAAACATTCAGCAGTTTTAATGTAAATCGATGTAACAGAGCATTTTAATTATGCAATTATGCCTTATTATGTTGCTTACACACATTATCAAGAGCAGCTGCTGTTTTTTAATTTGGAAGAACATGCAAGGATTTTTAATATTAATGAGCAGGTTGATGCTGCTTGGGACAACCTGTTAAAGAATTTGCTCAGTTTTTGAAGATTGTATTCTACCTCATTCTGCTTTTTTTGCTGTTTGCTTGAGCATAATAATGCACTAATTTTAATGTCCTACATGCTTTATTTTAGGCAAGTCCAGAGCGCACAGGCCTACCTCCAAGCTCTCCCGCTGATCCTTCTGCTCATTACTTTGAAGGTAGCACCCATGAATGTGAAGATCTTTTAGAGTCATATGTCTAAATATACTCTTTATAACTGGAGGATGACTCCTCTCGCTTCGTTATGTGTGTTTTTAAACCAATCACTGTTAAGCTGTATTGTAGAGCAATTATGTAGCTACTCTTATTTGCTAGTGATTATACCGACTATGTAGTGCCAATTTGTATGTATACCATATCTTATTGTTGTAGAACACAATTTTTTCGACCAGCCGATTAAACAGTTGTGCTTTTGCTTGTTTTGGAATGAAAACTTGTAGACACAACAGCCCTTATGTGGAGATGTTCAGACACTCCTGGCTATGGCAATCAAAAAATTCTGATAACAGATAATACAGATACATTTTTTTTTCTGTTTTCAGTTAAAATTTTGTCACATTAGTTTTAGCATTTATTGAATTATATTGTTGCCAGTTCATGTATAAAATCTATATAATCTATAACTCTCATGTATAAATCTAAATAATTTATTGTAACTTGTAGTTATAGTTTATTCCTTATTCTTATTTTTTATTAGTTTTCTTTATGACGAGTTTATTAGTAACACGTTAATCTGTATGTTACTCTGTATACTAAAGGCATGAGATTTAGCGACATTTTTATACATTTTATATTGTTATTGTAAGTACCAGTTCAGCTTGTACTGCTGTCATGTAGTTAAATGAGTAATGCCTCATTATGGATTTCCTAGCTACATGACCATCATCAAGGTTTTGTTCTGTCATCAGGAAACCATGAATCTAAATCCTGGTAACACCAATATATTGAGCAGGTCTTAGCTGTAGCTCAAGCAAAGGATTTGAAAAATTGAAATTTGGCATCAACCAATATGTGTGCATCTATATGTTTCAGCGGCATCGTACTTGCCTGACGGTAGCACTGTGGACCCAGACTACTACTTCTCCACCATCAGCTCCAGTTTCTCTGTCTCACCGCTATTCACTGGCAGCAGTGCTAAGGAATTTGATGTGCCTCTGGATATGCTAAGGCAGCTCCTTCAAATGGTCAGTGCCTCATCACTGCTCGGTGGAAGCTCAGTACATTCATGAATACACCACAGCAGAACATTTCTACTTGCTTTCTATGGAAAGTTATTTAGGCTGCTCTTTCTCTTTGTGGACAGGTTGAGCAGTTTGTTGCTGAGTCATTTTTAAAGACTTTGGATAAGACCATGGTTGAGGTTTTGGAGGTAACCGTTATACTTTATACAGCCTTTCTGTTGACTTAACCATGTTCACTCTGTGATGGTGTGCTTTCTATTGCAGAGCAATCCAAGTCTTAACCTCTTCTACAAAACATTCAGTGACCCTCTATATGTAGCCATATTTAAAATGCTGAGGGACACCCTGTATTATATGAAAGGTAAGTGGGGTCTTAAAAAACAGATCTCTCATTGGAGATGCAATTTTCATAGACACCTCATGTTGCCTCAATAGTTTCTTAGGAACAGTAAAATGAACTAAGTAAACTTTTTCTGATTTCTTGGCTGGAGAATTGTTTATTGTCAATGATAGCTTAAATTATTTGTTGAAAAGTTTGCTTCACGTCCTGTCTGATAAATTCTGATTTAAAATAAAAAATGCTTTATACTGAAATGTTATACATAATATTTTTTTACAGTAGTGGTTCTCAAACTGGTTCTCAGGTTATTATTATTTTTTCTATGGTAATTAAGGTTGTAACAATAAATTGATCTGTATTGATGCATCGACTTAAATAGTGCACAATCCAGTGTATTGATTTTACACGTGTGTGACTCGTGTAAACAATGAAGTCCAGGTAACTGAGCTTCTAGACACAGGCTGTTATCATGATAAAGTTGGCATGGCTAATTTCCTGCTTTGTGATTCAATGGTGACTCTATGTTTGGTTGTGTTCAGACCTGCAGACGTCTTTTGTGAAGGAGGTGCATGACTTTGTGTTGGAGCAGTTCAGCAGCAGCCAGTCAGAGCTGCAGCGCATCCTGCATGATGTAGAATACCTGCACAGTGAGCTCAGCCCGCTAAAACTGCGCTGCCAGGCTAACGCTGCCTGCGTGGACCTAATGGTTTGGGCTGTCACAGAGGAACAGGGTAAGTACCAGTTAGAGGAATGTTCTTCTATATTGTTAAAGTGTGTGGAATATCTGTTAATGACTTATTATAAGGTACATTATATGGTACTATTTAGTATTACTAGTATTTAGTATTATTATTTGTAAAGATCATTAATATTTTTGACCTTTCATTGTGTTGATGTTAGGTGCTGAGAATCTTTGCACCAAGCTATCAGAGAAGCTACAGTCCAAAACATCTAGCAAAGTCATTATTGCGCACATGCCTCTTCTCATCTGCTGCCTACAGGTTAGTGCTTACAGTCAGAGAGACAGGTTTGGTTTGGTTAAAATGATTCCTGGTGTGATTGCTCACCAAATCTCAGGTGTTTCAGGCTAAACATATGTAAATGGGCAGTGGTGGCCTAGTGGTTAGGACACTGCCTTTGGGACTGGAAGGTCGCAGGTTCGAGTCCCAGCCCGGGCAC
>JBBPDA010000037.1:12786600-12798019 GCA_037974385.1 Arnoldichthys spilopterus | reverse complement strand
CAGAGGTCACATTTCGTTGTGGTGCTTGAGTGTGTTCACAATGACAAATAGTCACTTTCACTTCACTTCACTTCAAATGGACCAAAGATTTCCTCTCTGCTTAAGCATTTTGGTTTTTGTAAATACAACTTCAGGTGTTGCTTCATGAGCTCTGAATGTGTGTACTCACATGCATTAAAATGAGCAACATTCCGCTTACACAGAGGACATTGGTTGAGCAGACAGCGCTTCAGTGTGGCCCAGGACACATTTGGGTACACACTGTTTAAAAAATGTGTACACATATGGCCCAGACTATCTCTGAATGTGGTTTGTTTGATCAGATCCTGGTATGTCTTTAATGCGCATTAGGTGCATTCACACCTGTACGTAGTACTGTCCACTTGTGATTGAATTACCCAGGATGAACAGGGCCTCAGAGACCATTCCTACTTACAGAATCTGCATATCAGAGTCCTGGGCCCTGTCTGGTGCACTCTCGACTTCAGCCCACAGGTTTCCAGTGGGGTTCAGGTCAGGGAACTGAGATGGCTATGGCAGAAGCCTGATTTTGGTGTCACATAATTTTGCAGCTTATTTGTGCTTTGGAACATTGTCCTGCTGGAAGATCTCATGATTACCCAGTTTTCGTTTCCTAGGAGAAGTCTGTCATGGTTTTGAAATAAAGTCCATGATGCCAGGGTCTTTAGAGGAAAAACAGTTTCACAGCATCTACAAACCGCCGCCATACTTTATAGTTAGAATCTGTTTTTTTTTGTCACTATAACCATCCTTGTTGGTTCCCAACTCTAATTTGTTTCATCAGACCATTGAACAGGATTTTGATGAAAGTTGCAGACGTGTTTTGCACACTCGAGGTGCTAATGTTTGAGGTTAACCTACAGATAATGCTTTTTCTGCCATACCTTCCAAATAATCTCTTGGTATAGAGCTGGCTAATGATTGTGTTTTTGGAGACTTGGTTACCCTAAGATTTTTTTGTTTTGTTTATGTAATTCACCAATAGTTATCCTTGGACTTTTTTGCCTCATTTACCATTCTCTTCACTGTATGTGGGAGCAGATTAAACTTTGAGAATTTGACCTCTGTCACCTCATATTTGTACCCCAGTTAATCAGGAAGTTATGGATTACATCTTAAAAGTGCCTATACACTTCAGTCAACTTAAACATGTACAATTTAAATGAGAAACATGCCTTAGTTATATTGTGTTCATAATTTCCAGTAGTGCCAATAATAAGTATGGCATTATTTTTCATTAAAAATCATTAATTCTCGATAAATACTTAATATATCTATTTCAATTGAAGGTTGGGTTTTTCTCTTTTTTGACTGTGAGAGGAAGCTGCTTGACTAAAAGGTGGACTTTTTCTTTAAACCCATTTTACTAATCTTTACTTTGGGCGCCAGTAATTGGGGGCACTGTACACACATGACTGCAAACATCAACTATATAGTGTATTAACACAGGGAATGTTCTCAGTCTTGTAAAAACAGTACGCTGCTCAGGGCTGTGTGTTACAGGGATTTCTCCCGCGCTTCACATCATGTGAAGACCACAATATCGCACAACCTCTTGTTGTGCTCAAGAATGTCAGATATCACAGGACAGATAAAACAAGGCAAAAATAAAACCAACAACCCCAGAGAGAACAGAGAACAGCATGGTTCAGAAAGTGAGGTGTGTATTATCATAATAACTGTTGCCAAATATGTGTCAAAATCTACAGACCAAAAGAACTGATTTACAAGTATAAATGTGCTGTTCCAGGATCCAGAGTTCTCTCCTTTTTTTAAATAATAATTTTGCTGGGTTTAAATAAAAAACTGAAATTAAATTAACATCTCTGCTTTTACAGGCTTTTTTCTCCTGACTTTCTGCCTGATTTAGTAATCGCCAATACCTAAAGCAATGGCATTGGACAGCTTAATGCACTTTGAGGAGAACGCACTGACTGCCAAATCTCTTACATCAGCTGGCATACGCCAGCGCTGACAATTATCGCTCTGGGTGATTGGGGAGAGGGAAGGCCATCCTACCCATATTGCTTCATCAGCAGGCCCAGGTCTCAGTTGAGCTGAAATGCCATTAATTGCCGTTAATGCCATTTCTGACCATTTTTGAACAATTCTTGCTGTTTAGACAGTAATAGTGTTATGATCTGGTCATACAAACAATGAAAATATACACATTTTATACATACAATACATTACTGTACAATAGCTCTATATTCTATCCTATATTTTGACTTATTTGACATTGGGAACACACTCAATCACACACAAAGTGCACCACAACGAAATGTGACCTCTGCATTTGACCCATCACAATTGCACATGTGGAACTTTATTTATTTTTTACACTGATGAATGGAGATTTTTTGTCAGAATTACAGGCATTTGCCAGTGTTTCATAGAGGTTATTGAATGAGTCGCACTCCCAGAGGGTATACATGTTCAAAATACTGTTCACCATTGTTAAGACATCCCCAACAGCTGGTACACAGGTTTGAGTGCTGACCATGGAGCAATTGGGTGCTCGGCAAGGCATGACCAGAGTTTGAAAGCCTCCGTTGGCACACGTAGGCTTCATACACATGGGATGCGGTGTCTGCAGATCAGCTGTGCACTGATATTAGAGAGACCTAGTAGTGGGTCACAAGAGAAAAAATAATTAGAAAATTTAATTAGGAAATTGCTCACATACATGTAATAAAGAGTACTATATTAAAAGGCCCATACCATTCCCTTTTCTTGTATGTTATTTTCCCTTTCTCCTGTTTTCCTTCTCCTTCGATTTGTGTAGGTTTATGTACCAAAAACACACAGTGTGTTTGTACTTGACCATTTTCCAAGCTCTTGTTTCAGCAGTCTTTTTTGTTAATGTCCCTTTACGACTGAATTGTTAAGAAGTTCGGTTCTGTTTGGCTGCCCTGCATTCTGAAACACTACTTATACTATACTTATACTACTTCAGTGTCATATGGTCCCATTAATGTAATAGCTACATTAATGGTAAAGAGGATTTATGTGGTTTCAGGGTCTGGGTCGGCTGTGTGAGCGTTTTCCAGTGGTGGCTCACTCTGTCACCATGTCCCTGAAAGACTTTTTGGTGGTTCCATCTCCTGTGCTGGTCAAGCTCTACAAATATCACAGCCAGTACACCACAGGTGAGCCTTAGATAGTAGAAAGTGTTTCATGCAAGTCAGGGGAAAACCCCTGGGTGGATGTCATTTGTTCAGGAATTGAGGCTACAATGAGACGCTGGATATGTAAAACTCTCCTCTATTTCATAAAGGGACTGGAGAGATCAAGATACATGTAACCAACGAGCATTCCCAGTCCACCTTCAGTGCCCATTCCAGTAAGAAATGCCAGCCCTCCATGTATGAACAACTCCGAGATATTTCTATTGACAACATCTGCAGGTGAGTGAATGCTGTGATTTAAAGAACAAGCAACTGGCTTTCACATTCAAATATGCTGTTCACATACTAATGACTATAGGGTTAAGTAAAACCCAATACAGAGTTGCATGATTATCTAATAAACACTAATGAAAGCAATCTAACTATGGGCATAGAGTTTAGGCTGAAAATCCATAATAAAGATGATGCTTGAAACTATTTCTTCTATTGCTATATCTATTGCTATTCTGATTTTTCTTTTTTGTTTTTTAACTATATAAATCTAAATTGTACAATATTATGGCAATTGTTTTGTGCAGGTTTAACTTAAAAAGAGTCTAAAGCCTTTTATGATGTGATTTCAGGCTGTTCAAAAATGGAATCTTTAACCTTTAGTATTAAGCAACAGTGTCCGCCTCAATTCCCCAATTCTACGACCTACCATGTCTGTTTTTTAGGTGCTTAAAAGCAGGGCTGACCATGGATGCAGTCATTGTGGAGGCATTTCTTGCCAGCCTCTCCAACCGCCTCTACATCTCACAGGAAAATGACAAGTATGTTATTGTGTGGAGTGTGCTATGTAAACAGCTAGAAATGTTCTAAAGGATAATAGTCTTCTTAACAGTTTTTCTCAGTTGAGTAAACATTGGTCACATTAGCTGTGTTTTCTCCAGGGATGCCCACCTCATTCCAGACCACACCATTCGGGCTTTGGGGCATATTGCTGTAGCTCTAAGGGACACCCCGCGGGTGATGGAGCCCATCCTTCAGATCCTTCAGCAGAAGTTCTGCCAGCCACCATCACAGCTGGATGTGCTGATCATTGACCAGCTAGGCTGCATGGTCATCACTGGAAATGTATGTCTTTATATACACACACTGACACACACACACACACAGTCACTTTGTTAGATACCATTTTATTACCTCCATTTACCTACATAGTAGTGTTATTGGAGTTTTTAAACACCTCAGTGTTACTGCTGAGCTAAGATGAGTCTAACAACCAAAAACACCCAGCCAACAATGTCTTGGCCTGATATTGACCACTAATAAAGTAATAGAGCATAATAAACAAAAGGTGTGCTGCATCAAATAAAGCCATTTGTAAGGTGGACCAGCAGATTAGATGCATTTAATAGGATGGACAGTAAGTGGACATTGTGTTAAAAACTGCAGCAACTTAATGGTCTTGTCAGTTCATAAATGTCATAAAATCTGCTGTAATTGTGATGATGTGTAATGATAAATAAGTATTTATCATAATTGAAACATCAGAAAAATACACCATGGTGTTAATAAAACAACACAAATAACAGACCAAATACAGTAGGTCTAGGCTAACCTAGAAATGGTTTTGAAGAGTTAAAAAGCACCTTGACTGTATTTATTTGTTTTTTTTTTTTTTGTATTTTCTGGGCTTTCTTTTAGCAATACATATACCAGGAAGTTTGGAACTTGTTTCAACAAATAAGTGTAAAAGCCAGCTCAATGGTGTACTCCACTAAAGACTACAAAGACCATGGATACAGGTAACTACATTTCAGCATCGGGTATTATACAGCATATTTATGTGATGAAATTGTTGCAGTTTCACAGTTATTATTATTATTATTATTATTATTATACTTTCTCTGTGACTGCTCATCCACCCTTTGTGGATTTTAATGAGATTTTGCACATTGATCGAAGACCAGAGTATCCAGGCATAAAATTTGGGATCAATAGATCCAACTCTCTAGTGGTGCCAACAGGTCAAATTATAAACTATGTAAATTTAATAATATAAAATTTTATGTTGTTTATCTACTGATTCCTAGATGTTTGACCATATAACTGTCAAATTTGGATAATCAAGATGAATCATCAAAAGAAATTTCTGGCATTTTTTGGTGCCCCCCTCCCAAATCTGCTTGGCCCCTTCATTGCTGCTTGGCCCTATATTTTTTATTATTATTATTATTATTATTATTATTATTATTATTATTATTATACATTTTACCATATGGTATTGATCACTATCCATTTCAAGAGGCTTTGCTGATTGCTGAAATATCTTGTAGTTTAGACTACATACATTGTACTTGTTGGCTATGTTTGCTGCTAGAGTTTAAAACTAAACAAGCAAACTCCAGACTCCAGATGTGTTGTATATTTGAGATTATGGAAAACTGGGGACATTTTTCACCAAACTGTCATTTTAAGGGCAACCTTCTGTGCCTGTGTTTGTGTTTCGGTCAGACACTGTTCCCTAGCAGTGATCAACGCTCTGGCCAACATTGCCGCCAACCTGCAGGCTGAGCATATGGTGGATGAGTTGCTGGTGAATCTTCTGGAGCTGTTCGTACAACTGGGCCTTGAGGGCAAGCGGGCCAGTGAGAGGGCCAGTGAGAAGGGCCCTGCACTTAAGGTACATGAACACACTTGTATGTCTTTTATGTTTGATGCAGTGTAGTATATATGTGCTAGTGTGTACGATACTGACTGAAGGCTCTTTGTTATGAGCTGGAGGGAGAAGGAATGGTAACGTCGGTACATGTTAAACTGTATTGCATGGTCATTTAGTCTGGAACCAACCGGAACCTTTTCTGTGGCCCCTGAAACAAGCCCAACTGGTCAAGACAGTTTGTCAGAGTGGCGGTTTCCACTGACAGCATGGAGCTTGGAATGCTGTATTTCAGCTGGTTATCTAGTTAGTTATTCCTGTTGTCTCCCAGTTGTTCTTGTCAGACTTTCCAATAAGACTAAAAGCCTCCTGAAAGAGACTTATGTTGGTGCTAATACCCATTACATTAATCCATACTAGTTAACTGCAGAGGACTTTAACACTAGTATCCAGTAGTTGTTACTGTAGGAACAGTGAAAAATGAACCAGTCAGGGTTATCCAATTCAAGGTGATGTTTCTCTTCTCCCTGATTTGTGACTTAGAAGATGATCTTGGAATAAAACAAATATAAGTTGCTATATGCTTAATTTTAAGTCAGTTTATGGAAACAGCCCTGTAAAAAGCCAGTATATGGCATATAAATGTATACACCTTTCTGACTACACCACTGCTGAAGCCACTGTTCGTGCTATCTCTAATCTTGACCAATCATGCATTTACAAGACATTCATGCAAACAAACCATTTTGGTTAAACCTGAAATAACCTAAACCGTCGTCTAAAAAAATAATGAAATTCGATATTTTTAGGTAAAGGCAAAAAACTTTAATGATTATATGATTATATGATTATTTCCTTAATACCCTTCAGCTTTGATATAAGGCATTTCCTTTTTTTCAGGCCTCAAGCAGTGCTGGCAATTTAGGAGTGCTCATTCCTGTCATTGCTGTGGTAAGATATGCCATGTCAACACTGGGTTCCTACCTTATCTATAAGGGCCTTTCAGTAGGACATAAACTAATGCTTTTCTCACTCTATATAGTGCTCTGTGTAGTACCTCAGAAACAGGATTGTTACATATTTACAGATGCTTGATATATAACTGGTTGACCTTCGATTTTATTTTACCTTCAGCTGACTAAACGTTTGCCACCAATAAAGGAGGCTAAACCCAGGCTGCAGAAACTCTTCAGAGACTTCTGGCTCTATTCTGTTGTCATGGGCTTTGCTGTGGAGGGCTCAGGTGAGCTGTAATCAGGATGCTTATATGATTGCTGTATCCTTTTAGTCTTACTGTGTCAGTGTAAAGATGGCTACTCTGTTATCTACAAGAACAGTGGTTAAGTTCTGTCTCTTCCAGGTTTGTGGCCTGAGGAGTGGTATGAGGGTGTATGTGAAATTGCCACCAAATCCCCTCTGCTGACGTTTCCCAGCGGAGAGCCCCTGCGCTCAGAGCTGCAATACAACTCTGCTCTGAAGAACGACACAGTCACTCCAGTATGATCCACTGACAAGAATCTTATGTGATAGAAACTGAATGTGATGGAATTGAAATGAAGCAGCCATTAGGTCACATTGCATTAGGTCATCGTCCTCCTTTAGGCCTGCCCGTAGATGGATGGGGTAGATGGGCTAAAGTTGGTAATTGCAAGTAATTGTAAGTTTGTAAGTATATGTACAAAGTAGGTGGAAACTACAATAAATTATGTGATAAAGTGGCAACTCAGTACATAATCATATCTTTGGGTAATATGAGCATTCCTGGTCAGATGTTACATACATGTTTTGTTGATTTTCTAATATAAGATAAGTACACATTCTATACACAGAACACACCTTTGCATTTTTTTAATGCACATTAAATGTTAATTTGCTGAATTTAATACAAAGTTTAGATTTAAGTTGATGGAATATAACAAACTCAGATATTGTTTGTTTTTTTATATAGATTTCTTATAAATGAATAAGTGCCATTGAATGAGATTTGAGACGGGCTCATTCTCTGAGTTTATTCACAGGCTGAGCTGAATGATCTGAGGAGCACCATCATTAATTTACTGGATCCCCCACCAGAAGTAGCAGCCCTCATCAATAAGCTGGACTTTGCAATGTCTACCTACCTGCTGTCAGTCTACCGGCTGGAATATATGAGGTATTGTGTTATATATATGCTGTGTATGATACTAGTCAAAAAACTGTTCGTGAAGGATTTTTCTTCATATTTTTCCCACAATTTATAGTAGTAGTGAAGACATCAAAAGATTGAAATAACACAATTTGGAATTATGTAGAAGCGGTCTCCTATTTAAGAGTGTGTGTGTTTGTGTTTGTGTTGTGTTTGTGTTTGTGTGTGTGTGTGTGTGTGTGTGTGTGTTTCTTCCACATTATGCATTAGTGTTTATGGTACTTAAAAAAAATGGATATTCTGTATTCTACTATAATCCAGACTAGGGCTGCACAATATAAAAAAATATCAGTATTGCAATTGCGATGACTTTCAATATATCAAAAGGTTCATATGTTTCCCCCCCATGCATACAGTCCATATATGGAGCTTCAAAAACAGTCCTGTCACAAAACCAACACATTTATACAGATCTGTTTATTTGGCTTCTAGCAGTTTAGCTCCACCCCTTCACATAGAAGATCCAAGATGTTTTATGATTGGTTAAAAGCTCATTTGCGTTTTGCAGATTTCTGTTATATCAGTATTGCAGAGTATTGCACCAATGTTGCCATAACAGTGTACAGACAATATATTGTCCAGCCCTGATCCAGGGTCTTCTCCTCCAAATTCTAGAATGCTGCGCTCATTGGATTCAGATCGGTTCCAGGTGATGTTCCGTTATTTTGAAGACAGAGCCATCCAGAAAGACAAGTCAGGTGGGCATTTGAACTAGTAGGCCAAAAACTGGGCATCAGTAGTTGCTCTTGTATTTATTATTGTTGTCTCTCTTTTTCAGGGATGATGCAGTGTGTGATAGCAGTTGGTGACAAAGTCTTTGATGTCTTTCTTCAGATGATGGCAGACAAGGTATTCCATAATCATGGCGTTTAGATTCAAAGGTTAAAGTTAAAGTAGCCACCATTGCTGAGCCTTCATGGTTTTATCTTCTGTTCCAGGCCAAGACAAAGGCCCACGAAGAAGAGTTAGAGCGGCATGCTCAGTTCCTTTTGGTCAATTTCAACCACATCCACAAGAGGATCAGACGGGTGGCTGACAAATACCTGTCAGGCCTGGCTGAAACGTAAGAGTACAGTGCATTGTGAAATATGACTGTTCTCACTGGATTATATCTGACATTTTGAGTTATTCACATATTTTTATTCTGTTATGGATTATTAACATTATGTGCAGTGTTTTTTTTTTTTTTAATTTTTAACTAGAAATCAAAAAGGTTCGTATCAGTTTTGCTATGTGCATTGCACAAACGTTGACAATGACCCTCTTAAAACCACTCAGAATGCAGATAGAACGCTGCTATTCTAAGGGAACGAACTGTCATTGTGATGGTGAAAGTAACTTTGGAACACTGATGTGTTTTATCTCTAGTTTCCCTCACCTGTTGTGGAGCGGTCGTGTGTTGAAGACCATGCTGGATATTTTACAGACCCTCTCCTTGTCGCTTAGTGCTGTAAGTTTGCTCACCCACCCTAGCTCCGCTCAGAACACATCTCCTTATTATCATTCAACATGCATTAAAAATGAACATTCTAATTTACACTTGGCTCATTTCTTCTCAGGACATCCACAAGGATCAGCCATATTATGACATTCCAGATACCCCTTACCGCATCACTGTTCCTGACACCTATGAAGCGAGAGAGGTAGGCTGTTGTGAGAGATTCACTTAATGTTTGACCAAGAGTGGGGGATGTAAGACAAGTGGAATATTTCAGTACTTAAAGATGCCATCATTATAATAGGTATCACAATAGGTAGTTTTCCTGAGATTTGCTAATAAGTTTAAGAGACAATCTGCACCAGCGAAACGGGAGTTGACATGAAACCCCAAATTCAAAATCCCAGAATAGGAATATTACATGAAATCAATAAAAAAAGGATTTTAAATAGAGAAATGTTGGACATCTGAAAAGTATAATCATGCATATGTACTCAGTACTTGGTTTGGGCCCCTTTTACAAAAAAAATAAAGAAAACCATACAAAATGTTTTATGTACAGAACCTAAGGTAGATAAGATGTTTTTGTCCTCATGTAGAGCATTGTGAAGGACTTTGCTGCACGTTGTGGGGAGATCCTGAAAGAAGCAATGAAGTGGGCACCATCGGTCACCAAGTCACATTTACAGGTGGGCCTTGGGAACAGACGCTTATAATATCTGTTGTATGCCTTGTGTTTAATGTGTAATAAATGTGTAATAAATCCCAAGAAGCACCACTGTAGACTGTGTAAGCCCTCACGTCTTTGTCTCTATCATAGGAGTACTTGAACAAGCACCAGAACTGGGTGTCAGGCCTGTCTCAGCACACTGGCCTTGCCATGGCAACGGAGAGTATCTTGCACTTTGCCGGCTACAACCGGCAGAGTACCACTCTAGGCGTGAGTATATTACGTGCACATTAAATTCTAGTTTCACAGTTAAATTGTGAAATGGGAACAAGTTAAGGGTCTAAATCTCTGACGTTGGCGTGGAATGGAGGCAATTAAACAACACATTAAACTTTTTTCATTTTACATTAAAAAAAAAATGGTGAGAATTTTATTATGGCCAAAAATAAGCATGCCCTTAGATGAATATTTTAATAAATTATTTGTAATTGATTTCTAACCTTCCAGAAGGGATGCAGTTAAATAGTCGCCTGCAGACATATGCTTCATAATGAATTGAAAGCTTTGTCTTCGTGTTCTTCTTTTGGGTCACATTTTTGTGTTTCAAACAACATGCGCTAATGAATGTGTTTGACTCCAGACCACTCAGCTCACTGAGAGGCCAGCCTGTGTTAAGAAAGATTACTCCAACTTCATGGCTTCGCTGAACCTCCGAAATCGCTACGCAGGAGAGGTGCGGAAAATCCCTTATTGATTTCTTCCTATCTGTACTTAACCTGTTTACTTTATTGGCATCAAGTTCACAGCAGGGTTGGCAAGTGACAACTCTCGAAAGCTCTGAAAATGGTGTGTATGTGTGTTACATTTAGGTAGCAGGGATGATCCACTTCTCAGAGGCCACCCGGAGCACCTCAGACCTGAATAAGCTGATGATTCAGCAGTTGCATGAGGCTCTAGAAGGAGGGCAGCCAGAAGCATTTACTGAAGCCATGTTCAAATTGGCAGCGCTCCTCATCATCTCTAAAGGCATGGCCCTCACTCACAGCACTTTTTTATTGCTTCAGATGAAGTACACTAAAAGGGGCGTTCAGGAAGAGGGCCGTTCCCCTTTTTATATTGTGCATCTCAGCATCGTTGCTTTGACAGAATTTATGCTTTTTTTTTTTTACTACGATACCCAGTAAGCAAATTTGTTGTAGTTAGCCACCAATTTATACAAGCAAATATAAAAAAAGCCATTGATATAATACAACTACAATATCAAAATTACTTTGTCCTGGGTGGTTACTCTTATCAGAAGAGAGTCAGCCCTCCCCCCCAACATATATATATA
>JBBPDA010000037.1:12764047-12786500 GCA_037974385.1 Arnoldichthys spilopterus | reverse complement strand
ATTAAACAACAGGAATTTTTGAATTTGACTCCCAAAACGCTCAACTTTATGAGGAAAAAATGTAATAAAATAACAAATATGAAAACAAATTGAATATGTCTATGAAGTTGTTTTTCTTGCTCTAAGAGGTGATTTTTTCAGTGAGAAAGTTTAAGCAAGTGACTGTGGAAATCCTGACTGCTTTTGACATCACACAACATTTATCAGAGAGAAAAACTTCATAAGGAAAGAAGGGAGTACACTGGCAACTGCTTATGTTATTATGATTATGATGTCTGTCCACTCGAAATTGATTATTTTAACTGGATGATCTTTTGATCACGCATATGCAGACTACTTGATTAAGATATTTTTTTAAACAGGAATGATTTTATAGAAATGATACTGCAATTTGATCCATATATGTGGCTGATCACTATATCCCTGATTATCATAAGTGGTTTCCACTGTATTTATCATGATCAGTTTGTGACTGCTATGTGCATGAGAAGAATGTTTGCAGTTTACTTTGCATAATTAGACTGAATATGTGTGTGTGTGTGTGTGTGTGTGTGTGTGTGTGTGTGAGTGTTTGTACACACATATATATAATAATACATAATATCCTGCAGACTGTGACCCACAACTCCTCCATCACCTATGCTGGTCCCCACTGAAGATGTTTACGGAGAACGGCATGGAGACTGCCATAGCCTGCTGGGAATGGCTCTTAGCAGCTCGAGCTGGTGTGGAGGTCACGGTAAGACAGAGTTTTCTTGTCGGTGTCTTTTTAATTGAATGAATAATTCACATAATTGTGCTAACTGTGATCGACATATCCAGAGTATTAGTAAATACCTAATTTGTGTTAACAGAAAGAATTGCTCTGAAAATGTCAAAACAACAGACTTTTGTCAGGCAGTGTATACTTTAAGTAAGGACATCTTGATGAAGTTCTGGAAAGCTGAAGAACGGCCTTTTAAATCATGAGGTGCTCTGTCTGGCTACAGTTCATGCGTGAGATGGCAGGTGCATGGCAGATGACCGTGGAACTAAAGATGGGGCTATTCTCTGACGCACAAGTGGAGGCCGACCCCCTGGCCGCATCAGAAGAGAGTCAGCCCGTCCCCTGCCCCCCCGACATCACCCCTCACTACATCTGGATCGAGGTCAGTAACACTGGTTTCGCTTGATCCACTCACCTAAGCTCCCAGTCATTTCCATAGATGCCTGCTCAGGGGCCTTGGCTGGATTTACATGGTGGGAAAGCTCCTTATGATCCACACCAGAAATAGCGTGCCTTCCAGCATGTCCTTCAGGATTCAAGCTTGGGAGACAAGAAGTCTTGTTTGTCCTTCCACTACCATCTGATGCGACGCTTTATTCAAAATGAAGGATGAAGTTATTACTTATGCATACCCTTAAAAGTGAAAAGTGCCAAAGGGTTTTCTTTGCCTGATTCCATAGCAGAACCATTTTGGATCCTTAAAGAGGTGGATGGCTCACATATGAGATGTATGAGTGTAAAGTACTTTAAAAACCTCCACATAATATGGTTCTAATAAGAAAAAATGGCTGAGAGGGTTCTTTATGCCATTTATGCCTGTATTCTGTTTACATTTTTTTTAGGTTCTTGCATTTCATTTAAGTGATTTTATGTTGTGAATTATTTTTACAAGAACACTTTCTGACCCGTCTTTATCCCTTAGAATTAAACAGGTTTGTTACTGTGGCTTTAAAATTTAGATCTACAAGACCTGACGTCTGAATGGCTGCCCTGTTTAATACCTCATTAAACAAGCAGTCTGGACTGAAACACTCCTTATAACTTCAGCTTGAATGAGTGGGACTCAACTGCTGTTGGATGAATAGATGGATATATGTAAATGTGTTGGTTTTTGTGACATCACAAGAACAGTGATTTATGGTGGACAGCACATTTTTAAAACAAACACCAGTGACTACATCAAACTCCCATTTTTTTTCAGGATACTTTTAATAGGGCCTTATGGTTTTTCAAACATTTTTAGGGAACTGAAAGTTCTTTCATGGCACTGCTCATCATCATTTGTGTAACAGTGTAGTTAATACGGTTACAGTCCAGGAGAACTTGCAAATGACAGGAAATATAACTCATAACTGACATTTAATGCAATTGTTGATTTCTTTAATCTGGTCTTTACAGTTCCTCGTCCAGCGCTTTGAGATTGCAAAGTACTGCAGTGCTGACCAGGTAGAAATTTTCGGCAGCCTGCTACAGAGGTCACTCTCCCTCAATGTGGGCGGCCCGAAGAGCAGCCTGAACCGTCATGTTGCGGCCATCGGACCCCGCTTCAGGTTCACAGCTTTTTCACAGTGCTCCTGCTCTTAGAGCGTTGGTTTCATACTTGATCCATGACCTGGAAAGAAACAATTTTAACACTTGCAAGTAAAAAAATGCTGTTTTTCTCTTTGCAGGCTGCTGACGCTTGGCCTTGCCCAGCTCCATTCTGATGTGGTTACCAATGCCACAATTCGCAACGTGCTTAGAGAGAAGATCTACTCCACTGCCTTTGATTACTTCAGGTACTGCTTTGTTCTGCAAAACAGGCTTTTTTTTTTAATATATAGAAATGGACATGCAAAATATGCATTTATACTCTAAATTTGAGGCAATTATGTAATGATTTGTGTTGAAATTGGTTGGTTTATAAAGTTATATTGATTGTTAGCTATACCAGCCTTGTTGCTTCAGTGCAAAACTAAAAAGTCAAAATGTTAGATACATTTGGATACATCATAGATCATATAGATGCCTGCATACATCATACAGTGGTTTTGGTGCATTAGCATCCCAATTGATGTATTCATATTATATGTAGCGGTTATCATATTTTAAATGGTCTTGTCTTTAATTATTATTTTTCTAAGGTTTTTTAAATAGTTTTTTATACCCCCTTCATTTAGCCATCAGCTGAAAATAGACACTATTAATCTACACAAACATAAGAGGCCATGCAGAGGCATTATGTAGGCTGGTATTTCTTTTAAAATTACATGAAACTAAAACATTTTAATTGCACTTCATAAATTAGCCCTTATATTAAAAAACACTACTGTTATAATATTCTAATAATAGTGGATTTTTGCAGTTAGGCTACTCACTAGCACCTGCACACTGCTGTGTTGTTGTGGCATGATACCAAACAATCCACAGTCCAGTAACAGTCCTCGGCCTGGTGGTTTGGAACCTCTGTTGTGTTGTATTTGTTCCACGATTTGTCGAAGTATTGTATTCATAAGTATTTTAAGGAATTTTAACATGATCTCTTTTCCTTTCTGCTTTCAGTGCGGCGTCCAAGTTCCCCACTCAAGGGGACAAGCGACTGCGTGAGGACATCTGCGTGATGATCAAGTTCTACGCCAGCATCCTGTCAGACAAGAAGTACCTAGCTGCTTGCCAACTTGTGCCACCGGGTGAGCCTGGCGCCAATCCCCCTCAAAGCTCCCTATCTGCGGGGATTTTCGGATCGCTAATCGTTTCCAGCACTTCTCCAATATCGATCTTAAGTAAGCCTGCCTTGCTCCAACTGTGGAAACTACAGTGCTTCGGGAGCATGTGGACGCAGTTCAAATTTGCCACCGCGCAAATTTGAAGCATGCGCGAAAAGTGCACGACTTTGTCATCACGGCCACCCGATTTATCAATTTGTGGCTGAGCACAAATTGAGAAACGGCTTCGCCCTCTCCACCCCCTGATGCCACCTTCACTGACCCCTTCAACCCTCATTGTAGACCGCATTCTCACATTCATAAATTAGCCCACTCATGTAAAATGCATGGTCATTTCAGTATCAGAGGACTAATCTACGCTCCATCTGCCCCTCAAAAACCCCTCCATCCGTGTGATGTCCACCGAGAATATTAACCCAGTATTTGCCACAGTTAATGTCAAAAGTGTGTAGTGCAGATGTTGCTAATTCAGAGTGATATTTTGTTTAATGAAAATGGGGGAAAATAGAATGTGCTGGATTGTTATATGGCAAAAACAACATTCCCCTGTAAAACCAAAACAGTTTAGTTTAGAAGGGAGAGACAGATAGGTGTGAGGAAAATGAAGAAGGACAGTTTTTTTTAAATGGAAAGTTCTAATAAGATCATGCAAGATAGGCCCAGAGGTCACGGTGAAAGCGACATCATTCTCACTGAAGAATACTTTGCTTGACCTTGGCAGACAACCAGGATCCGTCACTGAATAGCCTCTCTGTGATGACTGCCGCTGACCCAAGGAACACAATGGATATGACGATGGGCACCCGCCAGCAGGGTGCCCAAGGCTGGATCAACACATACCCACTGTCTAGTGGAATGTCTACAACTTCCAAGAAATCAGGTTTGGCCTCTGTGTAACCCTGATTCATTTTAATTGCTTAATTGCATTAGCCTTGCACTCCAGGTAATGCTACGAGTTCTCTGCTGACCAGGGTAGTCTAGAATGGCTGAGACGGATGTTGTGTATCCACTTGCGTATGACGCAACACTTAACGTATTTAAAGACAAGGTGCTTATTTAGTTCTGATAGTATAGGGGTTACTGCAGTGGTTAGTGTTTGTACTTGAAGTATAATATTTTTTTTTCTGTACCTTTAAAGTGATCAAATGTAATTGCACAATTTTCCCTTTAATTCTGATGTTGTCAGTCAGCAAGGAGATTTTAGGACTCCATGCTTTGTTTTCTTGGTTTTGCTCTGGAGATGCAAGGCTTATTAAACAAACAAGTAACACAAGATCATATTACAGCGAATAGCAAATTGTGCAATTGTGCAAACTATTGTGGAAAATACATGCGTTGGTCATGTGTCACTTGCCTCAAACTGTATGAAGTTATGTAATCTCAAGTAGACTTGCTGACAAAAGCGCATCATAAAAATAGTTACCATGGCAAACTTAATGGGCCCACGTCCTGTTTTTTTATTGTTGATCCACTTATAAGGTCCACTTGTGATATTTTTGGGTTTCTGAAACTTTAACAGTGTGTACACACTACATCAAATTATTTTACTGTATTTTGTTTCTCACACAGCGTCAAAGGAATACAGAACCAGTTCTTGTCCATGTTCACTAGAGGCTTATTAAGAAACCATGTAAACCATGAAAAACACCTATTCTTCTTTATTTACCACAGGAATGTCCAAGAAGAGCAACAGAGGCACTCAACTGCACAAGTACTACATGAAGCGCAGAACACTACTACTGGCCTTACTGGTAGGCTGTTACTTTTTCAGCCTCTGTCTACTTTGGTGTCCTCCTTAACATAGTACAGTTAATACTATTGAAATTATTTATAAAGACAAAACTAGTCCTTGAAGATTTAGACCACTGATTCCCTCCCTCTCTCCAGGCCAGCGAGATCGAGCGACTGACCACCTGGTACAACCCACTGTCTGCCCAGGAGCTGGCTATTTTCACTGAGCAGTCAGTGGAGACCAGCATTGCCAACTGGAGGTCGAAATACATCAGCCTTACTGAAAAGCAGTGGAAAGACCACGTCAACCTGGCCTGGAGCATCTCTCCATACCTCGCTTTGCAGTTACCAGCCAGGTATATTCAAATGCAGGCAAATGTTTTGAACTAATATGGCTGTAACTTGTTTTTCTATTAATTTTCATAAAAAGTAGTACAAGTCTTGTGTTGTAAAGAGACGTATTGACCTGGGTGTGTTTCGCAGGTTTAAAAACACAGAGGCCATTGTGGGTGAAGTAACCCGACTGGTCCGACTGGACCCTGGAGCTGTTAGCGATGTCCCAGAGGCAGTGAAGGTGAGACAGTAGCACCAAAAATGTTCTCTTTCATTTTCAATCTACTGTAAAAAAGCTCCCTTGGGTAGCAAAGCTGGCTTACCATACATTCACATTAACAGGGATCAGAGCAACACACTACCAATCATTTCCAAAGAAAGTAGGTGTGTTTTGGTGGCAATCTTAAGGACAACTGTCATACAAAGAATGGAAAGAAATATATAACCTTGTAAATGTATTACCTCAGTTCATAGTTTAAATAAAACAGCAATTCATACTCAGTGGTGCTTAACATTTTATAACCTCTTTAGAATTTTGTATATTTCTGCATAAATATGGCCTAAAACATTATCAATCATTTCCTAAAAGTAGAGAATTAAACAAACAAAAATCTCTATGATTAGTACTTAATTTGAAATTGAATGTAAAATTAGAGTCCAGTGTTTTCAGTCACTAGAACGATAATCAGGCATGGCACACACAAAACAGATTTCTGACCTAGGGTCCCAGGGTAACTTCTAAGCAACTAAAGGCCATCTCTCAACTAATGTTAATGCTCATACGTCAACCACAAAGGACAACAAGACAAACACTGAACAACAATGATATGCGTGGCAGGTTTGCATGGCAGGAAAAACATTTCTGCCCATTTACACTTTGGTAAAGATCAAGTGGACAATCCAGAAGGCTTTTGGAGAGTGGGAGTTTTTGGTTTAAAGTTAGGAGAAAGGAAAGCATTGCATTCCAGCATAAGAATGTTATCCAGCTGTTAAACATGATGATAAAGTCATACTTTGGGCCTGTTTTGTTGCATCTGGGGTAGGAGAACCTACCAACATCAGAGAAACAATCAGTTCTGAAATATACCAGCAATATTCAAAAGAAAATGTCAGGACATCTGTTTATGAACTGAGTTTTAGTAGAAAGTGAGTCATCCAGCAAGAGATTGACATCAAGCACCTGAGTTGTTTTATCTATCTGGGCAGTGGTGGCCTAGTGGTTAGGACAGGCTCGAGTCCCGGCCCAACACTACTATCGTCCCACTACACTGCTCCCTGGGCGCTGTTGGTAGCTGCCCGCTGCTCCACGTGTGCACGTGTGATGGGTTAAATGCAGAGGTCACATTTCGTTGTGGTGCTTGAGTGTTTCACAATGACAAATAGTCACTTTCACAATAGTAAGCAGTTAATGTAAGGAAATTTACCATCTCAGAGCTGAAACTGTGGAATTGTAATGAGAATTTTATTTATACCGATGCCATTATCAATTCTGCTTATCAATTATATTCTTTATCAATTACCATATCGATTCCTAAACAATTTTCTGTGTTGTGGAATTAAGGCCTTTTACACAGGTTTTCACGCAATTGTGCAGCTGCTTAATAGTCACTGAGTCAGAACGCAGTGTAGAATATGACACTGGAACAACTACAATTCTCCTTTTCTTTAAAGGATAGAATTAAAAAAAAAAACAAACAAACAAACAAATAAAGAATTCTTTGCAAAACAGGTCAAGCAGCTTGCTGTAGCTTCTGTATGTCCATGAGAGAATTTGTACAGCAGATGTTAGTTTAGGTTTTCTTAGTCAAAGAAATGTCTGCTATGCTGGCTTATGTGGCACTAATGTTATTTAGACCATTAGTTATAGACATACTGCGTGGTCAGGAAGCAGTGGCGCTCAAGCACAATATAAAAAAGTGCAAAATATATAGACATTTCTGGAATTAGTCAATGTTGCATCAAGGGGTGTTTCAACATAGTGCTGATTTTCCACCCTTACGTAAAATGGTCTTTTCACAGACATTGGGAGTAGCACAGTTGTCATCTTTGTTTGTGAAATGAAGCTGCACTTTGGACTGCTATTCTCCTCCTTGTCTTTTTGTTGTTGAAAGTTCCTAATAGTGTAGACACAGAGTTTAATGTCATGACAAATAAGTTTTTGCAACACGCAAACATGCTAGCATCGATAAGAGGAATCAATGAGAATAATCTCAGCAAGAACCAGTCCCTGGGAGGAATGGGTTAAAATTTGTCCAAGCCAGTACACAGGACTGACCAACTGTTACAGGAAACATTCAGGGGGTTACACCATATAAACGAAAGGTTCACTTACCTTTGTCACCACAGATAATTCAATAATCTTCAACAAATAAGTGGTTAAGTATAATAATTTTGTCTCATTTGTTTAATTAGCTTTTTATTTTTAGGATTTGTGTGGAAATGTTTATAATGTTTTGGGTCTTACTTATGAAAATATAAAACATTGTCCTCAAATTTTTTTCCAAAGCTGGACAGTGTACATGCTCAACAACAAGAGCATTCAACATTTGCACAAGAGACACATTTGAGAGGCAAAAAGGACTTGCCACCTGCTGGTGTGAATGTGCCGTGAGAAGATACTATACTGTTGATGGTGCTGAGTTTAATTCTAATGATAACCAGAGTCATTGAGAGTTAACTGTAAAATCACTGGTTGGGGGGATGACTTAGTTTCTTTCTCTTTAGTGTCTAGCCAGTCATAGAGATCTGTTTGTGGGCTGGGTTAAAATGAAAACAAAAATTGCGGTCAGTGTCTGCGGGCAGTCATCCAGGTTAGTAGCTGTTATGCAACTGGGGAAAGCCTGATAACGTGTGGTTATTGGCAGTCATGCAGTAAACCCACCTGGCCAGTAGAACTTCATCTTGGAGAGACATGAAACATTAACTATTACATTATAAGCTGGAAAGTACAGAACACACTGTGATTAGATGTAAAATGGCCTATTGCAAAATCATAGCAGGTTGTTAAGGGTGAAGCCATTATTATACAGAGCGACCAGTGGCTGTTAAGGGAATAGTCTTGAAAAACATCAGATTTAAACAATGTTCTCTAATGCATATGTAAGTAACTAGTCGAAACATGTTTGATGGCTGTTCATTAGTTTATTCACTTTTGTAGTAAAAATAGTCAAAACTGGGTTTTAGTGGTAGTAGCAGCCATGCTTTAGCTTATTTTTATAGATGAAAGTATGGCATACACTATCAGATATCAAATAAAGTTTATTTGAGATTGGTTTTAGTGCCTGTATCATGAAAAATAAATCTTCCTTATTGTTATTGAATTGTTTAATGTGATATGTAAATTTTATAAAATTTTAAAAACCATACTATTCCCTCCCCAGTCCACATGTAAACACCAAAAAACCCAATTTTGAACTTGTAATGTCACAAAAACCAAAACATTTATTTATATTCACCTATTTAGCCTACAGCAATTTAGCCCCTACTATTAGCTACAGCCCACACTGCTTTTTGAATGTGATTACAATAGGGGGCAACTAATCAGAATAGAGGTCATTTTCATATGTTTGTCTTAAAGGCACAACAACACATTCTGTTAAATACTATAGGATAAATGCAGATTGGGAAAGAAAAATTATCCTAATTTATTAGATTATAAATAATAAATATTATATTTAAATATTTTAACTAGATTCTTCACCTTTTCCATTGTCATTCTTCTACCCCACAGTTTCTGGTGACGTGGCACACTATTGATGCTGACTCGCCTGAATTGAGCCACATCCTGTGTTGGGCCCCTGCTGACCCCCCCACTGGCCTGTCCTACTTCTCCAGCATGTACCCCCCTCATCCACTCACCGCGCAGTATGGCGTCAAAGTTCTGCGCTCCTTCCCACCTGTACGTGCCATCACTTTCTGACACACAGCTGTACTTCTGCTATAGCAAGCGCAGTAAAATGTAAAGTGAAAAAACTAAAGTTTTGTTACTGTTGCATGGTCATGTACTAGGTGTGTAACTGATTTAGGACCATATATATATATATATATACCACATTTATTTTGTTCAGTTTGAAACTGTTAAAGCATAAAACTAAAATGGCCAGTGTAGCTAATTTAGCCGAGTTTCCTGACACGGTCAAATCTCAAGTAGACAAACGTTACTCACTGCTGTCCTGATAAATGTTAAAACGTTTGTTGTTGTTGGAAGATGAGCTGTTATACAGAGCTATTACTCAGTAAACGTGCTGTAAAAATGTAGGAAACTCCATTCAGCAAAAGTATTTTTGATAATCTTCCATAATTTTAATGAGACCCTCTTTAACTAAAATGTCTTGCTGTGTTAAATTTAGGCAATGATTGGGTTTTCATCAATGCTGTAAAGTGATTGTAGCTTGTCTGAAGCTGTATGATGGCTGTTCCAAGTAAAATGCATATGGAGGTATTGCATTACTGGCGTATTATCTCTAAAGACCACAGCTAATCTACTACTCGTTGCACTGGCCAAAGTGATACTTTTAAGTGTTGCAGAGGAGTGTAACCTTGCTTTTTTGCCTCTGACAGGATGCAATTCTGTTCTACATTCCACAAATTGTGCAAGCTCTTCGGTATGACAAGGTATGAGGTTTTCACTCACCCCACTGCTTTCCTAACAAAACATTGGGCAGTGACTTACAGCTCTCTTTCTTCTGTGATAGATGGGCTATGTGCGCGAGTACATACTGTGGGCTGCCCAGAAATCTCAGCTCCTTGCTCACCAGTTCATTTGGAACATGAAAACCAACATCTTCTTGGATGAGGAAGGGCACCAGAAAGACCGTAAGTGGACCCAAATCAGTGAAAAAACTGAAGATGCCAACGTGTTGGTTCACACATTATGACTGAACAGTCCTCAACTTTGTGCAACCTTCAGGAATCTTCAGAGAAACTCTAATGATTTCTGAGAAATAAAAAACTACATGTCTGAATACAACACTCAAGGAAAAGTGTCCAGTCTAGATTTTAGCTCTTCTCCCAGTTCTGACCTTTATGGCCTAAACCGAAGGCCTAGCTTTAATAATCCCATTTTGCCACTGCTTTTGCTACCTGAGAAAATGCATGACTTGGCTGTGGAATCAGAGTTTAAAAATATTATTTATTTTAATAAAAACAATTGTAGAACCCAGAAGCTAAAGTAAGGGCTACTAAGTCACAGTTCACATGGTTGCAGTGGTATTCTACTTTTAGTGTCTAATTGCATGTGTACTGTAAAACAAATGAAGAAGATCTCATGACTTGGCAGCAGCCAAAAGTATAATGACCTGAAGAGGACAGACGAGTCCTCCACTAGAAGCTCAGGTCTGAAAAATCCAACCTCTCTTTAAAGTTTGAAACCTCAAGATTAATCTGCATCAAAACAGATCATAAATATAATATGTGTTGTCATGGTGATGTAGTCCATTAAAAGGTGATTGTTGAAACTACAGTTTGAACTAAATTTCAGGTTAGCTGAATAAGCTGGAGTCTCAGAGCTCAATCAAATGTGTTTGAACATGAAAATAACTAAGCTGTGCTTGTTGTGCTGGTGCCCATTGAAAAAAATATATTGCATATAAATTGTGTAACATTTGTAGTAATAATAAAGTGTTTTTGCTTGTGTACAGCGGACATTGGAGAGTTGCTGGAGCAGATGATGGAGGAGATCATAAGCTCTTTGTCTGGCCCGGCCAAAGACTTTTACCAGCGAGAGTTTGACTTCTTTAACAAGATCACCAATGTCTCTGCCATCATTAAGTATGTTTTCATTCATTCAAAGCCAGTCAGTGATCAAAGAACTGTTGCTCTGCCATTCACACTGTTGTTTAGTGTTTTCTTTCAACTGTAGTTAGTGAATTCCTATATTGATTTGTATATTGGTTTTCTTCTTATCAGACCTGTCCCGAAAGGAGATGAGAGAAAAAGGGCTTGCCTGAAAGCCTTATCCGATATCAAAGTTCAGCCAGGTTAGAAAACAAAATGCTTTTTCTCACGTTTGTTTTGATCAAGGGTTGCTGGTTCAAAACAAGATACCACAAAGACGGTCATACTGCCACAGAAGAGCCAGTTTAATTCCAACAAGAACGATTTTCAAAAATGTTAAAAGTTTATTAAAACGTTTGAAGCTCCTCCTCATAATGTAGAGGTTCTGCACCACTTTAAGGGTTCTTCCAAGAACCTGACCTTACGTGGAGGTTTTTTAAACTTTTAGTTAAAAAAAAGTTTTATTCATACTTATACATTCACAAAGAGAGGACAAGAACCCTCTGTTGAAAGATTGAGAGTGTTTATAGTCTTTTCTTGCTGTTTCCCCAGGCTGCTACTTGCCCAGCAATCCTGAAGCCATTGTTCTAGATATTGACTACAAGTCAGGAACTCCTATGCAGAGGTGCAGTATTTGAAACAGATAACTGCAGTAAATTAGTTAACACCATCCCTAATTACCGGGCCGATATATACATGGTGTATTGATGGTTTTCTGTGCTACTAATATGTTTTTATTTTGCAGTGCTGCCAAAGCTCCTTATCTGGCAAAGTTCAAAGTCAAGCGGTGTGGAGTGAGTGAACTTGAGAAAGAAGGTGAGTGGTGTATTACTCTCTCTCTACTTTGAACCTCCTCAAACATACACTAAAATATAAACACTGGTCTATTTAATACCCCATTACAGCATGAGGCCTTTTACTGTTACATAAACAATTACAAAAAGCATTTCAGTTGCTCAGTAGCTGTATTAGCTTTTTTGTGAAGTTTTTTTTATATGATATTATTATAATATTTGAACCAGATTGTCTTCTTATGAAGCTGTTTAAGCCCTAGGACTACTCATTTGTTTAATGGGAATCCACTTGCTTATTAAATTACTTATTTCCATACTTACAGTTTTTTGTTTATCAATATTTAAGATAGTTGGTATAAACTTTGGTCATTTTGCCAAAAACCTATTTGAACTATTTGATTTGGCCACTTATGAGAGATGCATTATAAAAGATGCATTAAAAGCTATAAATGTGGAATTAAACATTGTAATGCTTAAACACTAGTTGTGCTGAAATGTAATGTAAATGAATTTAAAACTTAACATAAAAATAAATTGCATGCAAAAACATGCACTAAGCACAAACTCGAACTGTTTAGGTTTTTTTTAACCAAAAATGATAGCAAAGATATTTGGCTCAATCATTGTGTTCTTATTATGATTATATAACAAATTCTCTAGCTGTGTGTGTAAGTGTGCTCTATAATTCAGTGATCTAAATTGTGTTTTTCTGTTAATCCAGGTTTGCGCTGCCTGTCTGACTCTGTGGAAGAAGGTGATGAAAATTCTGAACCTGCTCAGAAGGTCTGCTGGCAGGCAGCCATCTTCAAAGTGGGAGATGACTGCAGACAGGTTAGTCACCCTCAAAACATCTTGAAGGATTCCAAAATCTGCTTAAGTTTAAGAGTAAAGACTAACCCTTTTGGTGTCTTGTGATAGGACATGCTGGCCCTGCAGATTATTGGGCTTTTTAAGAACATTTTCCAGCTGGTGGGGTTGGATTTGTTTGTGTTTCCCTACAGAGTTGTCGCAACAGCCCCTGGGGTGAGTTCTCCTTCATACTCTCCACTGCTAGCACATACAATGCACTTGAGCTTAAATAATAATATAAAATGTGCAATACTAATGTCATTCATGGATGCATACACAACTGAGGCTCCAATCAGGGGCTGGATTCATCAAAGTTTTCTTAAGAAAGATGGGACAGATATTTTAAGGAAGAACAATTCTTTAATTATGGTCTTAAAATGTTCTTAAGAAAACTTTTTCTCATCCTGTCATTCTGCATTTAACAGCTTAATATAACTGATTCAAGATATACTTAAATTTTGCCTTAACTTTTTTTTTTGCAAAAAAAGAACTTGATTTGGCGAGTGACAAATAGGAAAACATCTTTGGAAAATATGATAATTGTGTGTTGACGTTACCATTGCATATAATGGAACCAAAACTTTTTTTTTTTTATTGTAGCCAAGAATAAATTAATAAAGCTGACATGTAATGGGGTGTAAAAGTGTAAACAGAGTAATTTCCTGTTTTTTCTCCAGTGTGGTGTTATTGAATGCATCCCGGACTGTAAGTCTCGTGATCAGCTGGGCAGACAGACTGACTTTGGCATGTATGACTACTTTAGGAACCAGTATGGCGATGAATCCACTCTGGCCTTCCAGAAGGTAATAATCTATTTCACACTGGCAATCTGCAAACTACACTGGCTTGGTGTCTTAGCAAACCCTCAGTTCACTTTAAAGTAGAAATGTGAAAGCTAAAGCAAGCTAAGGACAACAGAGACATGAAAATCTCCTTATGAGCACGAGGAACCAAGCCTGAAAAAGGCTTAAAGCCTGTCCTCACCTGAATTACTCTTGATAGTTGAATTACAAAAACCAACTGAAAAGTCTCAATATTAAAGAACACAATGTTTTCTTTAACTGTTAAAGAAAAAACTCAGATCTCAAAAAGATCAAGTACACAAGGAAAAAATTATAGTACATGTTAAACCTAGACATCTGTAAATTACTTCTAGAGAAGGATTATTTATTGTCTGTCGTACATGACATAAATTATAAATCAGTGATCTAAATAAAAACCGATATAGATTTGAGTACTGGTCTTTTTTAGAGGTTTTTTCTTTTTTTGGAGCTGTTTCCTGCTCTGTTGCTTGTCCAGCTAATTAAATTGTACATGTCCTCATGCATTGTCTGTCTTTGTGTATCCAACAGGCAAGGTATAATTTCATCCGCAGCATGGCCGCCTACAGCCTGCTCCTCTTCCTGCTGCAGATCAAAGACCGCCACAATGGCAACATCATGCTGGACAGCAAGGGCCATCTCATTCACATCGGTCTGTCTGAGCCACTGGCATCTGCTCTTCATGAATTTTACCAGAACATATAAACCTTGTGTCACCAAAAAACTGTCCAAGACACAGAAAAATGCTGTTTATTTATTGTTTTTTTATACATAAAAAAATATTATTATTATTATTATTTTGTGGAAAAAAATACCAAGTGCTTCGATAATTTTTGGATGCTGGGTTTGCTTTATTAGAATAAAATAAACATATACGATATATATAAGCATATGTTGTTTTAATAATAATAATAATAATAATATTAATAATCTTTTTTATGTAGATTTTGGCTTCATGTTTGAGAGCTCTCCAGGTGGTAACCTGGGCTGGGAGCCAGACATCAAGCTGACGGACGAGATGGTGATGATCATGGGGGGCAAAATGGAGGCCACTCCTTTTAAGTGGTTCATGGAGATGTGTGTACGTGGATACCTCGCAGTAAGGTGAGATCTGCTGCCCGTAAATATTTTAGTGGCCCTCGGGAGCACAGGATAAGATGTAAGTGCAGGGAAGGTTAGAGTTAGGGGTGATGTTTCTCTGTGTGCGAGTAAGAGCTGGAGAAATCCATATGGTGCAGAGCTTTTTACTTATTCCTTCTGGTTCCATCTCTCTTTTTCTCCCCATATATATATAAGACCATATATGGATGCTGTGGTGTCACTGGTGACCTTGATGCTGGACACTGGTCTTCCATGCTTCAGAGGACAGACCATAAAGCTACTCAAGTATGTGTCTTTAATGCATCTTAATTGTGCAGATGATAAGTTCTCCTAAAAATTCTTTGGCGTTAAAATGTATGAAGTGGTTTTTTTTTTCATTTGTCTATTTCAGGCAAAGGTTCAACCCCAACATGAGTGAAAAGGAGGCTGCAGCTTTTATGATCAAGGTCATTGAACGTTGCTTCCTCAGCAGCAGGTACAACTTCACGACTTCTGCTTCCATCTAAGGGTCTCTTTTGATGCTTGCGTTAATCCATATTTAATACAACAAACACCCTGCTCGCTTATGTGCCTGTAGGTCATTAAAGTGGTAGTTAATAACGGAGTCTGTAAGAGTATTGTAGATTAACAGCATGTGATGCCGTGACAGACACAACCTGAGAACCTGTGCGGTGATTCAGGAATGCAGTTTGTATAAGGCTAATTGGCGTTACATGAGCTTCCAATACCGACTAGCTACATTAGTTTTGTAGCTCCAGTCCAAAACTAAAGAAAGGAACTTTCGACCCCAAATGTGCCTTGGTTAATCAACTACATCTGGGTCAGTGAGGAACTTGTTTGAATTTGATTATTTGGCAAACTGAATCTGAACTGTGTCCTGTTTCTGTGTTCCAGGAGCAAGACGTACGACATGCTGCAATATTACCAAAACCAGATACCATACTGATCAGCTCCGCCTCATCCCCCTTCATGTCTCCCAAGTGTCTGCACCTATTAGCTGTAGCCCTCCCTCAGAGATTAATGGCCATATCAGTCAACGAGCATCCGTGAAGACAAGCACTTTATAGATTTTAATAATTAATAATACAGGCCCCGTCACAGCAGAGGTAATTGCAAAAGTCCACATATGCCGTGTCCTCCACTGCTGGCACGGGGCCTCCGTAGTCATATGCTGTAGAAAGCTCTGCATGTGCAATGAGTATCTGTTAGCTCCCTTTAAAGTGTGCATCACAGTGGTGTTGCACAAACATATATGTTTTTTTTTTTTTCTTTTTGGTAACATTCCACTTTGAACATACACCAATGCATTTGCATTCTAAACTATACTTGGAAATTCAGGGCTGTTTAGTTTTGCTTGTGTTACCCAAAAAGCCATTTCTATGATCATGGCACAAATAGTACTGTATTTATTGGTGTGCCCCTGCAACAATCAAATGTTATGCAATTTGTCTGTGTTTGTAATCAAATGTTGCGTTGTACATGGAACCTAAAAGGGAAACTTCATCCAAAAATGAGATTTTGTCCCGTGCAGCTTTACATACTGCTACAGTTCTCTTCATGACAGACATATAAAAGAGATTTTTGGTGATGACATACTGACAGGTCCTAGCTCTTTTCCCTTTAAACCAGAACTTTAGCTGGCTAAGGATCTGACGGATCTGATGCATTAAACCCATATCTATTTCACATTTCAGGTCAGTTCAAATGCTTGAAGAAAAACAACTTTATTTAAGAGGGATTCCACCATCTTATGTTTTCTTTTTTTTTCTTTTTTTTTACTTGCATAGTTAAATGGTTAAGACGTAAACTAAATTATTCTGAGTGAATTTAATGCAAAGTGTGCCATTCTGCAGAAAGTCTGAACAAGCGTTTTTCACAGCAGTGGTGAAAGGAACCAGACGCCTGAAGTCAAGGAACACACTGATGCTTGAGACCTTTTTTCCAGAGAAGCACTTGACCTAAAATGTGTGAAAATATACATAATGTAAATTGAAGTAAGGCCCAGTAGTGCAGGAAGAAAACTTATTTTTTGGTTATACTGCTATTTTGCCATTGTTAGGATTACATACAAAAACTCAGACCTACGTGTGTAGGTTGTGTAGGTAAATTGCCATATTTGCTTTGTAGACATCACAACCACTGGTTCCCATCACTACCACTGTAAAATGGTGAATTCGGCCCAAATGTAAGCATTATCATTAAAAGAAATGTAATTTTCTTTTCACTGAACCATTTCACGTCAAAACACTCCCAGTGACTTCATGATGGTTCACATCTCAGTAAGAGAATAATGCAGAAATAAATAGAGGAATTTTAACTTTAAAAGCCCATTTCACAGAATTGCATTAATCTGTCAAATCATTTTCTTTTAATAGCTGTTATTCGGAGACTATCAGAAGAAACTATTTTATTATATGGTTACCATAGGTTCTAGAATTTAACATCATTTCACATGTGTATATACTGTGATGTCTTACATAGGAGAACAGTGGCTGAAGGATCATCTAGGCTCTTAATGTGGAATTTTTAAGTCTTAATGTTTCAGGCAGCACATAAATAGTTTTATCGACACCTTAAGCATCTTTCAATCCAGGTTTCATTTGTTTCTTTGGTGTTGTATTTACTCAGCTGTGCAATAACTCTCCTTTGTGTTTCTGGTATAGTGTTAATATGCTGGTCATGGAGGTGGTTGCTCCCATTTGTGAGCTCACTGGCCAAAATCCTCAGCTTTACGCAGGGAATTGCTGTCCACTCAGTGTGTCCAGTGCTCCTACTGTAGAAATGATACCGAGCCCCATTCGGAGGCCAATCAATGTGCTATTGTACATTAACCAAAATACAGATTGTTGAAACAGAATGTGTGTGGCATAATTTCTTGAAAGAAAACATTTATTTAAAACATTAACGTAAAAATTCATCTACAATAAAATATAGTGTACAAGTGTACACATTAAATATACATACAGCAAATATAAAGCACTTTATACAACTGTGCAAAAGTTTTAACCCCCTCAGATTGTTTTGTTGGTTGTCTTTTATATATATATATATATATATATATATATTGTAATTTTGCACAAAAATGCAGAGGCATGTTTTCTTGTTCTCTGTAGAAGCTGTGCACTTGAAAATCAGCAAAACATAATTTGCCAAAACCTTTGCATGTGTTTAGGCTGACTTTAGCTAATATCCCATAACTCTTAATGCATATTTTTTGTACCTTGTTATATCTAATCCTTCTCTATTAGATGTATTTTATATTGTGCCTTATCCTGCACTTCACTCATTTCTGTTGGTGTTCTTTATTAATGACCTTGTAAGTATTAAACCTATGCAATCAAGCTCACAGTTACTGTGAAACGCTAAGGTGTCTGTGGATGTGCCATAGCTCGGGAAGGCTGTTTGGACACTGTGAATTTGTCCTGCATTAATATTTAATTGAGGGATGTAGTGTGGCACAGAAACGCTGAGCTAATCCCTGAGAGGGGGAATAGTCTCCTCCATGGAGCTACCATGTTAAACACCAGAGAACTCATTAATGCACCTCCAGCAGCCATCCCCCACTCACACACCTCTTCCAATCTCAAGCTACCCCTTTCACTATCCTTCTCTGTCCCACCTTTCATCCTTGAGCCAGCACACGTTCAGTAGTCAGAGGGGATCCTTTGAGTGCTGGAGAGCTACCCGCTCTTGGGTTGTTCCAGCCCAGGACAGAGAGAGAGAGAGAGAGAGAGAGAGAGAGAGAATGTGTACCCCATTTTACAGAAGCTATTCTCTCAGAGCCTGCACTGTCTCCTGGAATTCCACTTCCATCCATACATTAGGCCAAATACTGGATTGCCATGGCAACTAGTTCCCTCAGCATGGCCAAGAGGGGGCTGGGGATGGGAGTGAAGTGTGTGTGTAGCAGTAAAAGGTGTTGCAAGTGATTTCTCCCCTTTCCTTAAATTTGCCCGTTCACTTGTGACAGGACCATTTTCAAAAAGTACCCCCACACATCCACCCTCAATGATCCTCTCAGAAATATTTTTAGTTAATCTCATTTATGACCATGCTTATGAGTCATTTTACCAAAATAAGAAAGATTATGTCCCTTACATTGGGACTACAGTTTAAAATTCAATCAACTTTTTAAAATAATGAAGGTACAATTTCCACATTTTGAGGTCAGAACAAGAAAAATACTTTTAAAAATGCAATTAGGCACAATTTTAATTATCTCTACCATTGATTTATTGACTGTTGATCAGTCATTGGTCCTCCATGTTCATCTATGCAACTTACAGTGGATATTTGTAGAATCATTGTAATTAAAACATAAAAAAAAAAAAAAATTGTCCCATTTTGCTGTGAAAAAATCAACAGTAGGCTTAGAATAAGCAAAACAAACTTGCATCTTCAACCTTTATGTCAATCCTCTTAGTGTATTTTTATAAAGTTTGCAGTCATAACATTAGCATGGGAATAAATACCATTCTGTCTGATGACGATGTTGGTGGAATGCAAAAAATCTGTCAATTTTTTATGGTTTTCCACAGTGTGGCTAAGGTTGTTAGCTCAAGATGTCAACCCTAATTCATCAAATTAAATTCATTCATTCAGTTACCACACATAACGTACATGCGGGACCATGTGGGACCATGTGGTCTCAACACAAGTGGAATATGGTTGACCTAGGCTGCAAACCTAAATACTGCTACTAACCTCTGCAGAACCTATAACAGTCTCAAGGTCTGAGGAGGGCAAAGTAGCAACTCCCTGTAGAATAACCCTTCTGCAGCACTGCTCTTCTATATCTAATAGGAAAATGTAGAGTTAGGAATCTTGGCCCTCCGATGGGTTGGCCTCTTGTCCTGAGTGTACCCTGCCTTGGGCCTGTAGTTAGCTGTGATTGGCTCCAGCTTCCCCGTGACTCGAAACGGAAGAAGTGGTTTAGAAAATGGAGGGATGGGTGGAATTTTGCCCAAGGACTCTAATTGGCGTAGCACAGTGTGTTTGCCTGAACAGGATGTACATATGTATATATATGTGTGTGTGTGTATATATATATATATATAAAATGTATTTAGTATGTATGCTTGTGTATATATATATATATAAGGATGTATATACATTTGTATCTTTTAGCTGCAACAAGTGCATTTCCCAATTTTTTTCTATTCTATAAAACCCAAGTCTCATTCACTGTTAGAAACATTACATATAATGGCATGGGATATATACATACATTCTAATGCACAGAAGTATTCAGGAATTGTACTAAGAGGTAAGTAACAGAGCATTAAACAGCATGGGTTCGTTTTAACCTGGGTAATAATATCCTTTCGCGATTACTGAGTGCAGCACGTTGCATCTGCTGGGGATTTCAGGCAGGAGCCCACTCACTGAAGTCATGTCCCCTGTATTTTTAATGAGCTTACAGATTAGAAGCTTTAAGGTGGGTTTCATCATGAGACAATGCTGTATGTGCTACTAGGCTGCACTATGTTCTTTAACGGTTTATTGGTCTTACAGCACAGAACACTTATAAACACATGGTGAGGGATCAACTCTTTTAACCAGATAGGCTATGTCTGCTTTTCACACCATGTCAAGGTTTCAACCATGGTGGGCTGAATTCAGTGCAGATTACCCCATACCCAGGTTGCAAAGTGGTAAGTGCACAGTGAGCCCTGTCAAATCAGATTAGATGGACAAGCACCTTAATGGGGAAAGCTAGGCCATCAGTCTCTTAACTTGACTGACACTACAGCCCTAGCACTACTCTTCAACAGTAGTCAGCTGGGAAGTAGTAAGCTGGGCAGCTAGGCTCCTTCAAGAAGTTTTACATAAAGGCAAAAAAGTTAAATATCTTCTGTAGTATTCTCTGAAATACTGAACAAATATAGTAGAGAATATTTTATTTGCATGTCTTACCAATTCAATCATCCGCGCTTATGCATAGCTGCTGTAAGTAGTATTAAATCTAGTGTGAAGTAGTGATACGTTGCAGTTAGCTTGGGGCTAATGTAATATAGTGATTCTTATACAAATGCTAGAGTAAACCAGGTAAAGACAAGTTCCTAAAGTTCAAACCAAGCATCAGAATGTGGAAGAAAGGGGAGTTAAGTGACTTTGAACATGGTTGTTGGTGCCAGAAGGGCTGGTCTGAATATTTCAGAATCTACAGACCTACTATGTTTTCATGCACAACAATCTCTGTGGTTTACAAAGAATGGTCTGAAAAAGAGAAAATATCCAGTGAGAGGCAGTTGTGTGGATGAAAATGCCTTGTTGATGTTAGAGGTCAGAGGAGAACGAGAAGACTGGTTTGAGATGATAGAAAAGCAACAGTAGCTTAAATCCACACCACACATTCGTTACAACCAAGGTATGCAGAATAACATCTCTGAACACACAACATGTTGAACCTTGAAGTGGATGGGCTACAGCAGCAGAAAACCACATTGGGTGCTACTCCTATCAGTTAAGAACAGGAAACAGAGTACAATTTGCATAGGCTCACCTACTGGACAATACAAGATTGGAAAAACGTTGCCTGGTTAAGTGAGTCTTGATTTCAGGTGCAACATTCAGATGGTAGGGTCAGAATTTGGCATAAACAACATGAAAGCATGTCATCTATGGTTATTCATTTATTATACATAAATAAAATTAAGAAATATTTGGTATTTGAATACAAAATTTGAAAACAGGCACTAAGTTGTTTGAGTTAATGGCCAATCCAGAGTCAGAATTGTTAATAGCAGTGATGACAGGAACCATCCCTTTAGGAGTCTGAAGCCTCTAAAAGCTTCCTCCCAAAAAGCTTTTACATGGAATGGTGGAAAAATGAATGGGTCGCCTAATGTCAGACATTCATGGCAGAAGGGTTACAAGCAGGGCATCCTCAGACAAAATAGTCCTCAAAAGAAAACTTTTTTTTTTTTAGATTTACCACCATTTTATTGTTACCAACATTACATATAAAACACATATGTGGGTTTAATGATGATCTATAATTGTGTTATACATAGATACCTCTTCTAGGGGCAGCACAGTAGGTCACAGCAAGAAGGTCCTGGGGCTTCCCTGAATTGGCCATGGGTTTAGAATAGAATAGAATAGTACTTTATTGATGATCCTTGTTACAGCAACTGAAAAATACACACACACATATATATATATATATATATATATATATATACATACATACATACATACATATATACATACATACATACAGTGGAGGAAATTATTTATTTATTTATTAATTATTAATTATTTGACCCCTTGCTGATTTTGTAAGTTTGTCCAATGTGACTGTGGTACCAGCTAATTTGAGGTCATTAACTAACTCATCCTGTGTATTTCTAGGATGATTTCTCACCTTTCTCAGAATCATTGACACCCCACGAGGTGTGATCTTGCGTGGAGCCCCAGACCGAGGTCGATTAATGGTCATTTTGTGCTCCTTCCATTTTTGAACAATTGCACCAACAGTTGTCACCTTCTCTCCCAACTTCTTGTTAATGGTTTTGTAGCCCATTCCAGCCTTGTGCAGGTCTACAATTTTGTCTCTGACATCCTTGGACAGCT
>JBBPDA010000037.1:12741023-12759431 GCA_037974385.1 Arnoldichthys spilopterus | reverse complement strand
GAGAGAGAGAGAGAGAGAGAGAGAGAGAGAGAGAGAGAGAGAGAGAGAGAGAGAGAGAGAGAGAGAGAGAAAGTAAGCCAGAGACAGACAGACACAGAGAGAGAGAGAAAGAAAGAAACCCAGAGTGAGCCAGAGAAAGAGAGTAAGTAAGCCAGAGACAGACAGACACAGAGAGAAAGAGAGAGAGAGAGTGAGTGAGAGAGAGAAAAATGGAAAGTGAGTGAGTATACTTTGAACATGTGTCAAACGACCAGCTGTGGTACCACCTGGCAAGCCTTGCCCATTTTAAAATTTCAAGTGGAAATTTGCATGATGCAGCAGATGCCAAAAAAACGAAAGGGGAAAAAAAAAGGGACTACAACATCATGGGCATCTGACAATTGAATTGCCTTTTCACACATTCAGAGCCTTCCTGCGAGATCTGCATGTGATTTGGCCCCCTCGCAGATGTGACTATAGTTAATCTATACTTAGCAGACGGGAGGAGAGAGGGGGGAGGCGGCATCAACATACAACTCATTGTGCCTGAAACTGACCCCATTCAGGGTCATTTGGCATGTGACACCACTTGAGGCGGGGCTAAATGGCCCCGTGGAATCAGGCACACAAGGGCCATAAAAATGCCAACCCTCTATTCCCCTGGGGTAGGGAGGTGCTTGCTGGCCTCTTGACACACACTGGCAAGCCCGGGGCAGGGGGGTGGGGGAGGTTGGGGGGGGACGACAAAAGGGAGAGTCGTTCTAAATGGCCGAGGCTGGAGGAGAGCGAGCGTTAGTGGCAGAAAATGAGGGGAGCTGGGGTGGCCCCTCATTGGTTTAGTTAGGAGAAGGGCTCCCAGATGGCAGACGGAGGCCAATGTGTGTGCCACGGCTGGTTGGGGCCCGGATCGGGGCGGTTTCCCTGTAACCCGCTCGTCATCAATCACCACTGACCCCCCAAACTTCATCCAATTCAGCCCACACAATTCAGCAGGAGCTGTTGGATAGGAATATTACCCCAGCCCAACACCCTGAAAACTGCTTCTTCAGATGTCATTAGGCAAAACAAACAGGGAATCATATGTCAGGGATGCCCCAATCATGTGATTGGCCTTTTAAAAAAAATTTATTAAAAAATATAAGCCTGTATCATGTACAACAAAGTTTTTCTCTTTTAACTAAGCTTGATGTGGTACATAAAACCATCAGTTTTGCATGTTTAAGTAAATTTATTGGCAAAAATCCAATTTGAAAACCAACACATTCACCTATATCTGCCCCTTCAGCCTACAGTAATTTTAGGTCCACCCATCCATTATGAGAATACAATAATAATTTTAGTCTGGATTGCATGTTAAATTAGATACAATACAGAGCAGCCAGTCAGGACTCCTTTACAAAAACGATTGGCGGCAAAAAATAGCTTATTTAATTCTAAAAGGGATGGAGAGAGCATGGAAATTTTTTTTTGGTAAATAAAAGCACCCAAATTTAATAAAGGTGGACCTTAGCAAAAATAAATGGAAGGAAAACATGAATTGAAAACAAAAAAAATGCCCAACTTTCCTATTTCGAAAATCCTCAAGTCTGTAAAATCTTGCATCATGGAGCTTGTTTAACCTTCTGTCACAATGCAGTCGACCACAGTAGAAACACTGTCTGCTGACTGTTTTCATTTTTCCACTTTAAAGTAGTTTCACGGCTGATGTTTTAACTGCCTGTTAACTTCTGCAAATTGTGCATAATGCCCATTTGTCACTTCTGTAACACTAGTGCAAGTGTGTAAATAGGACCCATCATACCCCAGAAACTGATCAAGTAAAATAAGAGCTGCTTGATTACGATAATTTTTAGATCAGGACATCCAACATGTAGTGAAATTTTTTTTTAACAAAAAGTCAAATGGCATGAAAGACAATGAGTCGTTAGCATTTTTATCAAGATTTTAATGAAAAGATTCTAAAATGACTTCTCAAAGCTGTACATTAAGACTGTAAAGACTGTGAATGCTGAGATGAGATCACCTCTGTACATCGTGTTTCTATTCACATGACAATTTGAGCTGCAAGCTTCGTGTAGCTCTGCCCTGAATACAAGCTCTCTGAGGAACTGAAACGTGAAACCATGGTGTTGTCAGCAAGCCATGTTCAAGGCTTAAAAAAAATTAGAAAAAAGGACAGTAGTATGAATTTGTAAAAAGTTAAAGACTTCTGTAAAGAGTTAAAAGACTTGTTCATCCATTTTGAGGTACACAAACTCTTAAAAGGGGATCGATTGAGTCAGACTGTTCTTTGGGTTGTTCCATCAATGTTGCTAGACACTACTGATGTTCTGAATGCATGAGCAGAAGCATCAGACATGAAAAATGCTGGAATGGGCAGGACGTGGCTAGAAGACGATGCAAGGAGTTGGGCATATTGACTGAACAAACAGGCAAAAGGCAGCAGGAATACAGCATTAGGTGCAATATGGCCTTAAGCAAAAACACATGGAAAACGCCCACCTACTATGCAGACGCTCGCGGAGCTGGCTTTGGTTTAGTCAAGGGTTAGTTTGGTAACTCACGGTCCAAGTGGTGGGCTAACAATCAGTAACATGAGACTAATATTTACGATAAGAACTACACAGGAAAAATCGACGTAGCCCTGTTGACGGACTACGAGTTATAGCAGCAAATGAAAGGTCGTTCGTCTTCGGCCCTTAATCTTTGATTTTACTTAAAGCTTTACAATTAAGCTTAGTGTTTATGATCTAACGGTTAAATCAACTCAATGCTTGCGGAAAAGAAAGGACCCCACTGACCACGTGAAAAGTGCATTTCGTAAAGCTTAAAAGGTATCCCATCTCTAAATGACGCGACATGTCTGCGTGCCACTTTTGCTGACGTAGGAGGTATAGAAGGTAAGCATAGAGTTCATTCTTACAAAAGCTTTGGCTTTGTTGGTCATTTGTAAATAGGATGCAACCGCCAGAATCCCCCCCCCCCCCTCAAAAAAAGAAAAAAATGTAGGAGCCTTGAACCATGATAGCTTGACAACACCTCTGCTTTCAATACGAACACAAACAAGACTTGAGTGGAAAGGGGTAGGGGAAGAAGAAAGAAAAAAAAAAAAAAAAGGGTCCCGCACTAATGACAGACAGAAGTATACGGACAAAAAAAAGGTTCAAATCGAAGAAACAGCCTTCAAGTGTTCAGTACAGAAAGAAGACAAAAACAATGATCCAGAGCACATGCATGTTTTGAGTAAGGGAGGATTGGAAACGATCCCATCCTCCCTTTAATATGAACACTTCATGGGACCACTACATTCCTCATGCCTACATCTTCACAGGTTTTTTGGAGAGAAAAAAAAATAAATCAAATCAAAAACATAACGGATCGCTTGGTGTCGTTTTATTCTCAGCGTACTCAAAAACAATAAAATTATATAGACCCTGAAAACACCTCGTCTCACCCAAAGTGAACTCTTTAGCAAAAGTGAAAACAGGATCAAAAAAATAAATACATTCATCACCGACAAAAGACATCTGATAAAAAAAGTGAACACTGTCAATAAGTGTTTGCACCAATGTAGCTGGAGGAGAGGCCAGTTTGACTTCGGTTGCTTCTTTTCATAGACAACAGGCTGGTCAGGAAAAAAAAAAATTAACATGGGACTAAAAAAAAAAGAAAAAAAAAAGACGACTAAACCCTAAATGGCTCACTCTGAGGTAAAATTATGTCTGTGTAGTTGGTTTACATAATTATTTACACCTAGAAAACAAAAAGCAGCAGACTAACACATACATTCAGTACATCCAAAGATACAACTTGTAAATGCAAGTGTTAACACTCCACCTGTCCCACAACACATAATGCAGACCAAGAGTGGTTGGACATGAATCAAAGACCTAGCAGCTAACACAGTAATAAGAAACATCTCCCAAGCCATTCTGAAGCATGCAGCCACTTCCAAAAGTCCACCCACCCCCCCCACCCCCCCACAAACAACACACTCATCTTTTCGTTTTAAGACACGGACTTGAAAAGAAGTGCATTCAATCTGGCCTCTCCTCTCCTGAGGTCTGAGACTGTAAGAGTATATGTAAACAATGAGATATTATACACACGTATCGTTATGTCAGACAAGCTGTCAATCATTCAAAATGTGCTTTGGTTTAGAAAATAGTCTGAAAATTTGGGTATGAGCTTTATCTTATTCATTTATACACTTTTATGCTTACTACTATTTTTTGTCCTTTTTTATTCTAAAACACTCTGGAACTTAAAAGTTAAATTTTCATGTACATATCTGGCTTTTTACTCTTTTTTTTAATTCCTTTTTTTTTTCTTTTTGAAGGCGTTGTTTGAAATGGGAACACACTCTCTTAAAATCTATTTTATAGGAAACTAGAGTTCTGCTTTTTGTCATTAAAATACAGAAATCGACACAGTATTGAAACAGTCTTACAAATGTAGTTGAAAGTTCTGCACATCAAAATATGCAGAACCATCCCTGAAGTTTGAAGTAGAAACATTATTGTCACAGTTTGTAACTTTGTCATCCTTTCGCGGACCTTTTTTCACTTTTATTTTCGGCTATAGATCCAAATGCTTAAATCAAGACGAAAAACACCTCGCCATGCAACGAGTCTTTTCTCGGACACTGTCGCTCGCGGTCTTGGTTAAGTGCTGATATGTACACAAGCTACTGGCGCCAACTTTTTCCTGGAATCCTGTTTGGTGTACGTAAGACACAAGGAGGACACAATTTACGTCTCCCTGAGTTGATATGAGTACATCTACACTGGAGTGCAACCAACAATTTTTTAATCAGTTGCATTTCCAGGAGATGTCTAACGAAGATACCATTTTTGTTGAACATAATGTTGAACTTTACCATTAAAATATTGCAGATTTTGAAAATACCTTCGCTCATAACATGATATATGAGCAAACATGGACAAGCTAACCTCTCAAACAAAAGGCCTGAAAAATTAAGGGGTGGGGGAAACACATGGAGATATCTAGCATCACACTGAGACAAATGGAACTTCATTTTCTACGTCTCAAACGTAAAAATGGCAATAGCTCAGATAAAGGCGGACTAATAGACAAAAGAATTCCAGGAAAAAGGTAGTCAGTAACAGCACTCAGTTTAAAATGACTACAGCTGTACCCTAGGAACCACTCAAACTGGACTACGGAGTAAGAACCGGAACAAATTGAACCAAAAAGGAATGCCATTAAGACTTGCATTAAGAAGGCTTTAGAGTAAAAGATGGAATGTGATACACTGGAACTGGCTTTCAAATGAACTACTCTATAATGATTTATGGAATACACGGTATCAAAAAGTTCAGCAGTGAAGTACTTCAGTCAGTGTCTGTAATGATAATGTAACAATGACCTTAAGTCAGTAACCTAAGACAACTACCAGCATTTTGGAATAACCTCTACGCGATCTCTGCTCCATGCAAGGAATTTATACAATACTTAGCTGACCGATTAAATGAATTCCGTTGTGTGATCCACTCAACTCCGTTGGGCATATGTGTAACTCAAAATTTTCTACTGATGGCGGAGGCAATCCAGTGCATCGGTTCCTCGTTGAATGAGTTTCCCAACTATGGTGAACATGTTAAACAAAATCTACAACACACTCTACATGTTCTTACTTTTTTCTTCTTTTTTGGTCTGAACTAAAATAAATTAGTCTTTCTGAAGTCCTTCAACAAAGTTCTTCCGAAGACAAAAGTAATGACAAAGCAACTCAAGACACTGTAACTAAAACTACTGTAAACTTCAAAAATGGAAAGCCACTGGCTAACCAACCAGTTTTATACAAGAAGTTCATTGGTTTTTAGTACAATGTCCAGTAGAAACTAACATTCCCACAAGTTTTTTTTTTTTTTTTTTTTTTTTTAGAACCAAAAGAAAAAAAAAAATACATTTTAATAATACCTTTCTCCTGCAATGTCATTCTTCCATATTTACTTTAAGAACTTTGGTAGGGATATTCTACAGGAAAATTTTTGTTGGCAAGTCATTATTCTCCTCAGTATTCATTTTCTCTTTGGATTTCACTGACATAAAACTTTTAATACCTTAAATACATGCGTCCAACAAGCTAACTTCTACATTATGTTTAGAAACTTTGTAAAACTTAAAACCTTTGAGAGATGGGCAAGTTAGAAGTACTTTGAAAGCCTTAGCAAACTTTATACATCTATTTTCCATCAACGAATGTATTGTTCTTCTGAATTAAGAGGTAGAAATTTGACAAGACTATAAACAACAGACTTGTCTTTTCAGTGAAGGGCAACTTAGACAAAACTGGAGGAAAAAAAAACAAACAAAAAAAAAAAAACAACACAGTACCAACAGAATCTGAAGTTCAACATTCACTAAAACAAACCCTACCCAACCCATCACCAAAATCACCTCACCTTTCTGGCTCACCCCAAAGAAATATCAAAAAAGACTTCCAGTTTAAACATTCACAAAAGCATAACAATAAGTTATCTAAAAACAAGTACCGTTCATTTTGGCTTTTCTTTGAGAGTAAACCCCTATATATTTTAAGTAAACGATACAGCTTAAAATGGACAATTATGAGCGCTCACATCCATGCTCCCACTAGCCCATGTCTGGGCGCAGAAGGAACACTGTAGATGTATTTGACTACACCTGCTTTCCAGTCACCACTGAGAAGCTGTACTTGTGAGTGGCCCATCATTCATCCATCATATATCATGAAGGCTACTACAAAGCCTCCACACATATACTTGTTTCATGCAGCAATTATAACTGAAGCTGTATCAAGCTGAGGAATTTGTGTGCATGTCCGGAAACACCTCAAGATACAATGGTACGAAAGCTTTGTTGGACCCTGTTCTGCATTTACTACTAGAAATGTCCAGTGGGTGTACGGTACAGGAGAAGAAATCTTGTGAATTTGTTTGGTTGAATGCACAAAGCTTTTATGAAACACCACTACAGAGACAGCAGACAAGCCAATTTGCATGTCTTCCAACACTTTTAGAAACAATTTGTCATTCTTAGTCAATTTAAATCTTCCTTTAAAATCAAATGCATATTTAAGATATGGTCATATTAAAACATTGTGAAGTACCTTCAGGACTCATGACCCCTTAATTGAAGGACCCAAGGAAGAGAAGTGGTGTATTGTTGGGGAAAACCTAAATGACAATTATGTAGACCAAGTCAAATAAGACAAGAAACCAATGCACATGGCTGGTTTGTAGCGGTCTGGTAATCCCAGTGAATTTTGAAACAGCATCAGTACCCCAATCATACATTCACAGCAATAAAAAAAAAAAAAAATCTCATACCAGTTTGAGAGGATATTACCCTTTCAATGACTTCCATGTTTTGAGCTACTGCTCCTGTCCCTCAAGGCAGGAGTGAATGTTCTTTTGGGGTCATCCACTCATAGCCAGCATCTCCACAGAAAAGAGGTGTGCGTTGTATTCAAATCTTTTTGCTGAAGAAGGCTCTCCCGTCCAGAACGTCTTTGGCTTATGATGGGGAGGTATGCATTCGCAGGTGGCTGATGAGGTTGCGCTGCTGGGTGAACTTGCCGCCACAGAGCTGACATTCATAGGGCTTCTCCCCCGAGTGAACACGCATGTGCTCAGTGAGGCGGTACTGCCGTGTAAAGCGCATGCCGCACTCCTCGCAGGCAAAGGGCTTCAGGCCCAGGTGGCTGCGCATGTGCCGCGTCATGGTGCCACGCTGAGTAAACATTTTGCCACAGATGTTGCAGGGGAAGGGCCGCGTGAGCCAGTGGGTTTTCTCATGCTGCCGCAGCGTGGCCGGATCCTTGTAGCTCTTATTGCACACGGTGCAGGAAAAACGCCGTGTCTGGTTGCCATGCACTTGCACCGTCTGGGATGACAGGTCTTCAGCCTCTGCCTCGTCTTCCTTTGGATAGCCATCGTCCTCCTCCTCTTTGATGTACAGCTCTTCCTCCGTATGAGTCTCCACATGGGCGTTCAGTTCTTCCGAGCTGGGGAAGCCTTTACCACAAGGAATACAGACATAAAGGTTGTCGCCAAGGGCAGGTTCAAAGCCTTCCTGGCGGTACACGTAGTTGGCGCTGTTGCGGCCACCTTCGCTTTCACTCTGGCCGCTCTCCTCACTCTGTTCCTGGCCATTCTCTAAACCATCCTCTTCCTCCTTACACTGGTAGGACAGATCTGAGTTGACATTTCCCCCACCCACTACATTCAGTCTCTTGGTAACACCGTTGGGCAATGTGGCTCGCTCTGCATCTTCGCCTTTGTGACCATCACCTTTTACTTGCCGCCTCGGCCGTGCTGTCTGGCGGGAACTTTTGGGTTGCTCAGGCTCTGGAGGATGAGGGCTCCCCTCACATTCCCCACCTTCACCCAATTCCATAGGCTCTCCCCCGGTGAGGTTCTGTGGGTTAGTGGTGATCTCATCGAACGAGGCACTGTTGGCTGTGGATTCTGAGGCAGACTGAGGTGATTCTTGTGGGATGCTGCTGGGACTTACTTCTTCAGTAGCTGTGCTCCCTGAAGGGCTTTTCTTGGAAAGGTCCAGGCCAAGCTCGAGGAGGCCACCACTGTTAACAGGGCCATTGCTCCCATTCTTACTGGTAGAGGGACTGAGGGAATTAGCAGAGGTTGCGCAATGGGCATTCCCGGTAAAAACCTCTTCCTCCGACAGCTCATCTTTGAGTAGCTCCTCTTGCCTCTTTGTTTTTTCACTGTCTTTGAACCCTGAAATTTGGTTTGGGGTGACCGGTGTAGAAGACAACCTTTGGTTCCTGGAAGTTCTTCCATTGGTAGGGGTGGTAGGTTTGTTATGGAGGGATCTTCCATTGCGTTTCAACTTCTTTCTGCAGAGAGCAGCCAGATCGTGGAGTTGGAGGTAGCTCGCTGCCGTTAGGAGGGCATTAAAATTGTGGTCGCTGACCTGATCTGAGGACAAAAGCTTGCCAGTATAAATAAAGTCTAATACCTGCCGAAATATCGACGGGTTTACCATATCTGTGTCGAGGTTAATTAAGTTGTCATGAAGGATGAGGGACTTGAAGTAGATACTGCTGGCTGCCAGGATGTTTTTGTGTGCCCGGAAAAGGGCATTTTCTACTACTATAATCACATCACACAGGTAACCTTTGGCTCTTTGTTGGTTTAGCTGCAGCAGCAATTGTTTGGCATGATTTGGCAATTCCATTTCCAACCTCTTTTTCTGCAAACCTGAAAAACAAATAACAAGGGAACAACATTTAGTCATCTATTTATATCATGTACAATCTTACACTTAATGACAGACTGCACCGAATGAGCATTTTGAATTCCATATTAAATGTATTCCAAGTCTACTTTACTTTTCAAATAAAGCCCTTTAACAACACTCATAAAATTCCCAGGAAGCCCATGACCCTAACAAACTTTCCAACAAAAACCAGCACTGGGGAAAACACTGTGTGCTGCCAGTCATAGACTGCTGAGAATCAAGGGGTGACTCCCCTTTTACTAGCATGAAAAGCAGCATCATATTCTACAATGCTTACAAACAGTAGTCCAAGCACAAAGCAGACAGGAAACTAAAGGCCTGAGGAGTAACACTGAACATTTTTTTTTCTTCTGAGCCTTCTTAATGCTCCTGCCACCAGCCATTAATGCCAGCCTCCAGGGTCAGTCTCTTTGTTGTGAGATGGGGGTTGGGGGAGGGGGGGGGCAGTGGATGTTTCAGGCTGGCTTGCATGAAGGACAACATGAAACTTGAGCCAAAGGGATCACCAAGGGTGTGGTGGGAACAGGTAAACCAGCAGCCCTTCCACTGGATAAGCAGGCCCTGGCTTGCAACAGAATCTTTGCAATGCGCAAGATAAAGGTTTTGTCTTTCAGCAACAGTGTCGTTAGTGGTTGTGAAATCCTTACAAAATACCTAAAACCACTGTATTGCTAGATCAATGACAAGACCTGCCCACACTAATCAGGTTACTACTGGGCTTATGTCATTTGAATCTACAATTTAGGTTTTCTTCTGACATTAGTAATCCTAAAATACTACATCCATCTAATTATCGTTTCCCAGGTTTGACTCTTTTGGAGCGATCAGAAGTAGCCTTGTTAGTGTGTACTATGCCATGGTGTCAGCTGTTCCAGCATGGTCTGCTTGGTAATTAGTGCTAATGAAACTAGTGCTGCACCAAAATGCAAATGCTTGGCTGAAACTGAAACTGAAGTTTAGGACACACAGGGCTGAGAACTGAAACCGAAAACGTTGATAATAAGAATATAAAAGCTACAGCAGGTTTCATGACATTCAGCGTCTTTGACAGCAGAAAACAGTCCATCTTCTGAGGCAAGGAATTCCATTATTTTGTAGTTTTCCTTTGTAAACTGGTTCTGTCTATTTAGATTTTTTTGTTCTTCAAACAAACAAACAAATAAATAAAAAGGTATCAGCATGCTGGCAGGGAATTTCTTACTGGTTTTGTATTTTAAAAAAAGATCTAAATTTTTTCCAGTATTTCAATTACCCACCCTCCCCCACCACAAATACTTTTTTTTGTTTGGGGTGGGGGGGTGGCAGGTTTGAGTGCTAAATGTAATGTGCCAGACTGCCAGTTCAAAAACTAACTAAATCTAGTTAAGCAATAACATCTCCCAAAAGCCCTTTCTGGCCCACAAAAGTTACATAGTTACAAGATCGTACAGACAACAAACCACATCTATTTGACCAAACTTCTATATCACACCAAGCCCACAACCCACAATAGTCATCCCACTGGCCAAGGGAAAAAACCTAAGGCAAAGAAAGTAAGAGAAAAGCATTTATTTGAGCTGTACACAAAGGTTGATAAGGTGCTCCTGACCCTTTTTATTGCTCTGCAGACATTCCTACCCCTCCTCAAAAATGAACAGGCCTGCACCAGCACAAAGATGAAACAACTGGTCTAATCAAAAAGATTGCTGCCTGGGAAGAAAAAGCCAAAGTGCAGAATGGGGGTGGCCAGTAACCACACTGGTAAACAAGCCTGGCAAGGAATGTGATTAGCCTTGTAAACAACTTTATCCAATGCCACATACCCCCCGAGGACCTGATTTTATTGTCTGGGTTATAAACTACTCGTGTAACTCCTATGGAACATGACACTGGAAGAAGAAACGCAGCCAACGTGTTTCCTCTGGACTCTACACGAAATTGACCACCCACTGCATTATTTCGAACAAGCAAGAAACAGCGCAATATATTGCCTTGGTACTAACAGGAATGGAAAGTCAGTTTAACCACTCAAATATGTCAAGGCCTAAGAGCAACAGCCATAGGAGGAAAGTTTAATAACACTGAAATAGAATTTGTCTCACACAGTTAAGTGATTCACCCATCAATGAAAGAAACTGTCCTTCATAAATATTCAAGCGAATTTAAATGATGTGGGGTAACAACCTTATACAAGTCATACAAGATGGTGTGCTTAAATAATAACCAGCAGAAAGTGAAAGACTGCTCATGCCAATCATTTGTTCCTGGTGTTTAGAGTAAAAGATGCCAAGCACCTAAGGAGCAGTTTTACTCATGTCTAGATCACTATTTTCAACAAAGTGCCACGTAGAATCTTATGATTCCAAAGGCATGTTATCTCAAGAATGTAAGGTCCCTCCTTCACTGTCCAAAGCCATTTCCATTCACTATAATGCGCTTCACACACAAAAGAAACAAAACTAGTCAATTCAGATATATGGAACAGACCATTAAATGGACACAGCAGCACTGCAAAAACATGAATACCAGTCATATGGATGACTGATGACTATGAAGATAGCCTTCAGTAGTTCCTTTATCAACAATTCTGCTTTTTTAAAGTACACAGGGCATTTGTCCATCATCATCTTCTTCAGTCACAGTGGTGCTTCACACTTAAAACCAACCCGAAAGATAGCATCTAACATCTTTAAATAGCATATAACCTGGAGCATTTATAAAAAATGAATTGTCTTGCACAGTGAAATCTGGGGGCTGGAATCAGCATGTAGCTTGAGACAAGCTCTCAAATCTGGCTGCACAAGACAGTGACTGGCAACAAATCATATAAACCCTGCAAAATGCAAACTTACTTCCTACTACCACCATGCTAAACTACACGGTCCAACGTCCAAAGATCAGTTTATAAATGGCTACTGTGGTGGTATGAAGAAATACATAGTGGGGAATATTCATTTTCTGAAAACTTCAAAAGAAAAACTTCTCCATCTGAAGTATAGTGTGTGACTATAGCATTTGAGGGACATGTTAAGAAAAAACAACAGCGTATTAAAAAAAAAAAAAGCACAATGAAATGGATTTAGGCTGATTTACTACAAGAAACAGCCACAGTACCTCTAGTTGGGAGCAGCTCTCCACTCTACAACAAACATGCCAAGTATGTAGGGCAAGATTTCAAACCTAGGGTACTTCCTTAAGGCAACACAGCTCAAGCACATACATAATATATTTGCATGCATCTAGCTGTACAGGTAAGAAATTAGCAAATGGAGATTGCGAGCCACACACACACACACACACACGTGTCAAATAACTTGACTATTAGTTCATCCTGTTTTACTGACAGTCTAAACACTTAAACGGTTATTCAAGCCAACAGAAAGCCACACAGTCCAGAGAGACATTAAACCTTTCCAGAAAGCCTACAGCTCATCCTTTTCATACTGAAGATTTTTTCTATAGGATGTCTGTAGCTCATTCTTAATGAATCTACACATGATTTCCTCTAACACCACTGCTCATCCCATTAAGCAATGAAATATTACCATTTATGGACCTGTGCAAGCTGGCACTGAGGAATCCATTAGTCTCCGAAAGCTTATGACCAGAAAACGTCCCTTTTCAATGTTATGTTAATTGAGCAATCTTGCACGCAGCTGTTGGTTCCATGTGCCAAGAGAATTTACAACAGCCCCAATTCTCTGATCAGGTTCTGCCTTTTACGGGGTGAATGACAAACTGCATGAATAGTGCCCGGCCCACACCTGAGAATTCTGCTTTCCTTAAGATGCTTAATAAATATGGACCACTGTGTGCACCACTTCTTAGGGAACTTCATACACTGTAGCAAGTGCAAATGGAATAAAATAAAAGTCCTGGGGATTTCTCGCATTTAGGAAAAGTGTTTCACTGCAGAAGCTGCAACCTTACCTATGTGCAGCAGATCTGTGCAGCAAGACCACTGTAAAACAAGCCCCCTCCCCCATCCACTAGAATGGGTGAGATAAAAGCTTCATTCAAGCAATCCAATCACGTTTCGTGCGGGAAAAAAACATTAATACCTCGATCAGGACAAAAATGCAATAATTCATCCTTAACAACGTGCGCCCCTGTGGGATCCTTCAGATCCTTTCTCCCTGGGTAATGCCCTTTTCAAAAGAATTATCTATACATCGGGAGTTAGAGCGATTTAGGAAAGCAGAAAAGGGAGAAAACATGGGCAAATGAGATGCCCGAAACTAGGAAAACCACCACCATGTTTTGATCTGATTTTCTTGCACGATGCTAAACATGCCCAACGGGGGCAGCTTGCTATTGCAGTCCGTGCAGTAAACTGGTACTGAATCACAACCGCACGTCCCCAATGCACCACGCAATATTTCTGCTGTAGCTTTTGCACATCGCAGAGGGGGGAAACAACCGGGTAAAACAATGTATTATCTTACGACAAATGTATCTTCCTATTCTACTATTCTTACAAACGGGGGTGTTGTGTTTTTTCCCTTCGTGTCTGCGGGCACATGACAAGGGTTGCTGGTACCCGTGTCAACATTCGCCATACTAAATCCCTAATCGCTACGAAAAAAAAGACTCATATATATATATATACATATATATATATATATACACACACGTGAACGAGAACAGAGACATTTCATAAGGAAAACAAGCACAATGTGTACACGGAGGAGCGCCGCCTGTATAAAGGGAGACAAAACGCCAGGTATGCCAAGGCACACTAGCCCTCAATGCAACATTCGCCTTTAAAAGCTAAATATATGACCTCGTGATTAAACAGTTTCACTTGAAATACGTAATCATTTGCTTCCCAATACTATGGGAAATAGTTGTATGGCTTCCCAGCAGAAAGACCCCTCACTCGGGTACACTGCCCCTGCCAAGCTACGCTGCTAGCAGCGCCCTGAACAAGAGAAGCCCCTGTGGGCACACGGCGAGACCAGCGCGCTGAAACAGCCTGGCTTTCTTTCAAGAAACACACCACAAACTCACTTACAAAGGAGACAAACAATCCCACGGCAGTAACGTCGGAACAACTACAAATCCATTAAACAGTAAAGCCCCAAACTGCGCTGGCGATAGAAAAAGAATATATACCTTAATAATTCGACCGAAGCTCTTCAGATAGCCATCCTGTTTTCTCATCTCACAGCTTTCCGAGCGCCATCTTGCAAGCTTGTGACGTGAAAAATCCTCACCCCTGACCCAAATTTGAATAAAAGCCAGCAAAAGAGGGGGTGAGAAGGGGCGACAGAAAAAAATGCATCTGCCAGCCAAGAGCCACCAATTTCCTCGGGTTATTTTGGGTTAGACGAGCTTGTATTTACCAGGGTTCATGCGCAAGCTGTTACCCGATTACACATTTTAAATATAAATAATGCAGCAGTGATGAATTGAACAAGAGCCAGAGATATGCTTATTTATGGCATTAATTTCTTCAGGAGGTTGTTATACGTTTAAGCAGGCACGGAGAGTCCAAGCTGTCCCATACTAGCACGCTAGGACTACTTTGGAGTATTTTCTTGCACCAACATGCAGCTAAATTACAAACATGTGGCTACAGTCAGTTCAGCTACACTGATTTACACACGTTTCAGTGCAGTGTAACACCCATTATAATTTATAACCAGTGAACCGAAAACATCTTTGTGATTAATGGCGTTTTAATCTTAATTTAAATGTAAATAGATTAGAGATATAATAAGAATTATACAAAAAATATATTAATATATACATTCTTATATTACTAGATTGATTTAATATATTTTATATCTAAATCATCATATTAAACTATTTATTAATTATAATTTGTTTATGTATCTGTGGTGACCAAACATAGTAGTATAGAAATAGAATAGTAGAAATAGTAGAAATAGTAGCTAGATTCGTTTTTACTGCTTACAAAATCAAAATTGCTGACATATTTTTCTGTGCAATACTGTTTATGATATGGTTATGATAATTATGTAAATTATATGACAACTGAAGTTTTCTCATGGATGCCCTACTGCAATGGAAGTGGATGTTTTAAATAAAAGCAAAATTATATTTTTATTAATTATTATTCTGCCAGTGAGTGTGTGAATGAGTAGATGTGAGAATTTACATTAGCGTTTCCCTGTCCTAGTGGTGTATGTGCACAGTGCACAGTTTAGTGTTCCCTGCTCTGACAAACCTGATCCAACTTGTTAGCTAATTATATCCTAAGCAGAATCATGTGTGCTAGTGCAGGGGTTCACCATGACCTGGGAAAACAGACAATTCAGTGTCTTCTCTGCCACCCTGTTCTGAAATCTGTTTGGGGTTTTTTCATGGTGTTATTAGAAGCAGGTCTTTATGCTGTGTATTCTTGTGCCACCTACAGGCCATCATGAGAAAGTTGTACCTGAATCCTGCCCTAACTACCTGTCTCTGGCTCGCATTCACAAGTCTTTCTGAGAATACTTATTACACCCTACTTTTTTGCTGTTTCTCCCCATTTTCCACAATTTAGTTATGTCCTATTACACTCGCAAACTAGGTCTCCCCATATCACACAATATTGGGAAGTTGACAGCTAGCACTTCCTTCCTTAGAATTGTAGCCGGCCATCGTATCCTTGTGAATTTCCGCTAACAATATGTCACTGGACACCTACTGCCAGTTCTACTAAGTTTGTTCTACAAAGAATCACACCCCAGCTACCAGGAGTCAAATACACAATATTCCAATTATAAACCTACATCATATGTCCAATAGTAGACGAAGATGATTGAATCACATGTTGTCTACATTTCGTCTATTATGGTGTTATACGAGGAAGTTCTTGTCTTATGAGGCCATGTATACTGTCATGCCTCTGATGAGAAAATGTGCAAAATACATCTATCAGCCCTGTCTAAAAAACCCTGTCTAACATTGTGTAAGTTCCCCTTGTGTCACCAAAACAGCTCTGACCCACAAGACCTCTGAAGGTGTTCTGGGGTATCTGGCACCAAGACATTAACAGCAGATTTTGTAAGTCCTGCAAGTTGTGAAATGGGGCCATTACGGATCAGACTAGTTAAGCACATCTCAGAGATAGTTAATCACATTGAGGTCTGGGGAATTTGGAAGCCATGTCAAGACCTTAAACTGGTTGTCATGTTTCTCAACCGTTCCTGAACAATATTTGCAGTCTGGCAAGGAGCATTATACTGCTGAATGCCACTGAGGCCACTGCTATTAAGGAACACTGCTGCCATAAAGCGAGGTACTTGGTCTGCAACAATATTTAGATAGGTGCTATGTGTCAAAGCAACATCCACATGAATGCCAAAAAGGTTTCCTAGTGCAACACACTTCCACTGCCACCTTGCCTAGTTCTGGCTTGCCTTGTTCCCATTGTGCATCTTGGTGCCATCTCTTTCACAGGTAAACAATACTAACAATACATTCGGCCATCAACATGATGTAAAAGAAAACGTGATGTGGTCATCTTATTCTATGCTGGAGGTGGACAAGGGGTCAGCAAAGGCACTCTGACCAGTCTGTGGCTGCACAGACCCATGTGCAGCAAGCTGCGTTACACTTTGTCTTATATGATCTTTCTATCATAGCCAGCTTGAACTTTTTCAGCAATGTGTGCTAAATCACATCATTGAGGTTGATTTGTGAACCACTGGATACTAAAGATGTCTCATTTTGGGGATGTTCTGACCCAGATCCTTATGCTTGTCCAATTTCTCTACTTCCAACACATCAACTACAAGAACTGGCTAATCACTTGCTGCCTAAAATATCCCACCGATACCAATGTAATAAGATAATCAATGCTCTTCACCGGTCATATGTTTTTAATTGCTTATTTGTGTATACTAAATATGTTTAATGGTTTTGTTTGAAATATGTATTGAAGTTACAAGTTTCCAAGTTTTTCTGACATTTTTGTGTGATATTGTGCATGTAAAAAAGTGAGTAGTAAAGTGAAGTGACTATTTGTCATTGTGAACACACTCAAGCACCACAACAAAATGCAACCTCTGGATTTAAACCATCACATGTGTACACATTAAGCAGCAGGCACCATTTTTCCCATTACTGCAATTACTAATCAGTACTCCCACAGGAAATAACTTTTTGCACCTCTTGAGAGCCTGTTACATCATACTTTTATGTAAAAGCAAAATGTGTGTGGTCAACGTGTATCCCTATTAGTTATATCTGCAACTATTAGTTTACCTAACAACCAAGCTGAACTAATACATCCATTTAGAATAAATTCAAACATTTTGACCCATGAGATTCTACAAGAGAAAGATATGCAGTTTCTATTAGCAGATACAAATGACAGGTAAAGGTGCACTGCTATTTGCTTGTGTATGGGCCTATATTAGTATTATTAGTGGTTCATTCATGTTAGTATACTTACCTTTCAAAGTGGCATAACAATGAATGTCTCCAAAGGTGCTAGTAATTAAAGCTGTGCTTAGAATTGTGTTCTTACATGTGTAGAATCATCTCAAGCCTCCTAATTTGCAAATGCAACCAGCCCCACCTGCTGGACAATACTGTAATTTACCAGCATTTACCATCTCATGCACCAGAGTATAGCAAATCACCATTCAGTTGGAACTGTGATTCTCAAACTGGTCCTCTGGGCCCCCAGGCCACAGTTGTGTTTTTGTTTTTTTGCTTGATCTCAACACCCATCCCAGCAACAAAATACAGCTGTGTGCAAAGGTTTAGGCACCCCGTTAAAATGTTATTTTTTGTTGAACATTTTATCACACACTATTTGCAGAATTTGGTGAAAAAAAAACATAACATGTGCTCTATCCCAAAAGTGATTTTAAATAAATTTTAAGTTCTTTTCTTCCCCAATGTATTCATCTCAGCAAATAAACAGAAAATGTGCACTAAAATTTGCAGAAAAAAAAATCAGTTGATTGATTCATTGATTGATTTATTTAGTCATTTATCTGAGCTGCTTATAATACCCAATGCTTATAGAGAGAAAGGTGCAAAAACACCCTGGACAGGTTGCCAGTCCATTGCATGGGAGGCACAAACAAACACATTCACACACACACACACACGGGCAGTGGTGGCCTAGAGGTTAGGACACGGACCGGAAGGTCGCAGGTTCGAGTCCCAGCCTGGGCACTACTGAGGTACCCTTGAGCAAGGTACCGTCCCACTACA
>JBBPDA010000037.1:12726753-12740923 GCA_037974385.1 Arnoldichthys spilopterus | reverse complement strand
TGTGCACATGTGATGGGTTAAATGCAGAGGTCACATTTCGTTGTGGTGCTTGAGTGTGTTCACAATGACAAAGAGTTTCACTTCACTTCACATACAGTCACACAGTCACACCTACAGGCAATATTGCTTCTCAGATTCTCTGCGTGTCTTTGACTGTGGGAGGAAAAACAGAGCTCCTAACAGAAACCCACAAAAGCATACCAAAGTGTCACCATGAATGGAGAAACTGGTGGCAGAGGAGACCAACAGGTTAAACTGAAATGACTGAGAACTGCCAGTGGCTATACCCCACATTGCCTTTGTCCTCTAAAATCTGTTTTAGCATCAATGAAAGGATGCCACAAACAGCTGTCACCATTTAATACCATTTGCTTTAATGTGAGCGGAATTATTAATCCATGGTAATTTTATTGTTAAAGAAACTAACAAATACAGAAAACAACATATGGTTGATTGGTGTATATATATATGGTAATAAAAAGATGACTATTTAAATAGTTAATGTGAGCAACGTATGGGCCCATTTGAGAAACACATTTACTTTTAATTAAAAGGGCCAGTCAGACATGGCAGATAAAAGAAACAAACGTTGATTCAGCAAGGGACAACCAGTAAATCAGCAACAGGGTCATGGGTAACCAAGGCTCACTAATGCATGTGGGGAGTGAAGGCCTGCCCATTTGGTCTGATCCCACAGAAATGCTACTGTGGTTTAAAAAGTGAATGCTAACTCTAATAGAAAGGGGTGGTGTTAATGTTATGGGTTATCATTGTGTGTGTCTTCTTTGTGCTGCTGTTGTAGTTTGTGGTGTATTGCAACAGCAGTCTGTGTGCTGTGTGTAGACTGTGCAGTTTTTAAGCATTGTTGTAAGTTGTGTTCAGTGTAAAACGGTGCCAATGTGTAGATTCTGCTCATTAAGCTGTGCAGTGTGTAAACTATGCTCAAAGCTGTGCTGTGTGTAAGCTGCGAGTAAGCTGTGTTGTGTGTAAACTGTGCTGACTCACAGCCCTCACAGCATTTTTTTTTTCCAGAAGACTTACAGTGTCTATGAGCGCCTCCGCCGCTGGATTGTGGGTAATCAGGCAGCGAGTCCAAGATGGCGGCAAGCAGGAGGCTGCATAAGGTAAATATTTCTATCAGTAATAAATGGGAGACTCTGAAGAAGAAACACGGCGCGTTGCGCCCACTTACTTGTATAGCGCGACAGGAAGGAAGTGACCGCGAACTGAAAACCGAAAGTTTTGGCCGGCGTTGGCTTGTGGCGAATAAACGCGGTACTGAGAAGCGAGCGGGCTAGCTTTATCATAGCGGGCTAGATAGTTAGCAGGTTAGCACTTAGCTGTTAGCCAGTTAGCGGGTTAGCAGTCTGCCAGCCCACAGAAACGGCCGCCCACTTCCACATATGGACGCTGGGCTCACTATAGTCCCCGGTCAAGAAAAGACAAGATGTACCGGGAACGATGTTTGGTCTGAGCTAAAGTAACACGACCTCTTCCTCGCCTGCTGTGTCTGCCTCGGCGCTCAGGTTTAACTGGCCCTTGTGTCGCCCACATGTGTGAATATGTAACTTATTTTAAAGTAATTTATCGTAATTTCAGTGAAGTACCACGGTGCTTCTGCAAACCCCACTGTCAAGTCTGATACAGACCTCCAGAAGTAAAATGAAGTATTATTGTATATTTACTACTATTTTCACATTAGCTTCGAGCGATTATACAACTGCGACTTTATATATGTATAATTTTGTTCTCCAAACTAAGTTAGAGTGCTAACTTTATCAGAGTTGCCCGGCTAGCAAACCTATTTAGCCGGTTAGCAGCCAGCTAGGGAAAACAGCCGTCCGCTATAACAGATGAATGTTTCGCCTGCTGGAGTACCCGGCAACAAGAGCAAATATGGCATGGGCGACGTTTGGTCTCCGGTCAATAGCAAATTTGTTCGTTTCTGCGGTTGTTAATGTTTTAATTGAAACGACACTGCTTGGTCGCTTAGCGCCAACTGTGTGAATTCGTTTTAAGGAAGGGGAAAATCTTGCTAGCTAATACAGTTCGCGCTAGCTCGCTAATGACCCAGATGGCCTGGGAGCAAATTTACTGTCTGCCTGTCGGCCCCAAACTGTTCTCTAGAACCAGAAAAGTATGCACTTGTAACCTGAGCCACTGAACGCCGCCGGTTGTGTTCTGTAGCATCGTTGTGTTTTTGTGTGGTCCACATAAAAATTGTCTGGTAACAGGAAGTCAGCTGTCAGGTATTTGTCGTGGTGTGTATGATTCCATCTTAACAAGCCAAACTAATATATATGTCACACGTTTCTTCTCATGTAGCAGTACAAAGGTAAATCCAGTTCTACTTATTAATAGTGATGAAAGCTCAAACACTTTCATATTTTTATTTGTGTAAGGATTACGCCATTCAGCAGGCCAGTGACAGCCGTAGTTCTCACTTAGCCAGTTAGCTTTAAGCTTAGTTTAACCCGGGATCTTGACATTTTATTGGGCTACATCACCATGGAAACGTGTGCTGTACCCCTAAGCTGATTCCTCTTTTGGCCTTTGAGACGATAAACAGCTCATGTAGCATCAGATCTGTCTTCTGACCAATCAGAGGCAGTCTTTTGGTTGAGATGGACCCCTTTGGTTCTTTTCCAACTACTCACCACCATGATGTTTGTGGCATCATGTGGAAAAATATCTCTTTACAGTATAGGAAACAATATTTACCTTTATTTATTTGGCTGACGTTTTTATCCAAAGCGACTTTCAAGACACATATATACAATATATACCACATACCTGTTAAGTATATGAAGCGAAGCGGTTATAAACCCATAAACAGTAACGTAGTGGTCACTGCATACTATTCATGTATCAAAAGATTGGCTGTTGCACTGTTGTAGGAACATGCACAGAGATTAAACTTAGCTTAAGTATCTGATCTTGGGTTTACAAAAAAGTTGTTAATCATCATTGTAAAACGAGCGTTATTTATTAGATTTTTGGAATCTGGAACTTACTCAGGACACCTATGTAAGTAGAATGTGCTTCATTAGTCAGACCCAAAGCCTTTTATGTCGTTTGTTATTGTTGTAGTAGCATGGTAGCAATCTAAACAGCAGTTATTTCCAAGAATAAACACTGACTTATCTGAGAGTGTTGATGATTGCCTCTTCTTCACGTGAACTTTGTTTTTCAGGAACTTGATGAAATCCGCAAATCTGGAATGAAAAATTTCCGCAACATCCAAGTTGACGAGTCAAACATTTTGACATGGCAAGGGCTTATCGTTCCTGTAAGTGTTATGTTGTATGATAACAGTCTTTGTTTTTTCTGATGAAGGTTTTGGTGATGTCGTGGATATTATGTATAATATATAGGCCAAAGCCTATAGGAAGCTGCATTGTATGCTAAAGTTTAAGAAATGTGTTGTGCTGTTCTTTATAAATACTTGTTTAAATTTCTTTGACACATTTTGTGTTGGTCATTTGACTGATTTTTTTTTTTGTTAAAACATTTTTTGAAAGAGTTGGTCATACACAATGAACATGTTAATTGACACATTTCTTAGCCTCTAGCCAGTAATTTCTCAATCAGCAGTTGACCCTGGATGTTTACTAACTGAAATCAAGGTGAAAGTTGGATGTGATTTAAAATTTTCATTGTTTATATGCATTCGTTTCAGTAGAAAATATTGATAAGTTGCTCCTTCTCATAATCATAATGGACTTGGAAGGGACACACTAATAAACACAATCAGCACTGTGAGCCCAGTGTTCTGTGGCTGTACTTCTGATAAATTTTGCCATTTAGTTATCTATGAAAAGGGGGAACAAGCTTAGCATGCACATAATGGGTACATGTATAAGCATTTGAGAGAAGGGCTGTGCAAAAAACACATCAGAAATATGGCTTATATACACTATATACACATATACAATATATCTAAGTTTGGGCATCTGCAGCAGCAGGTTTTAGTTTCATTTCATTGCATTTAATTTCCTCCTCCATTTAAAGCCTGCTTTTTGTGTTGAGCTCTGATAAGTTGAGTTATTGAGACTTCCTTTAGTGATAACAGCTTTTAGATGTGGAGACACAGGCCTCATACATGTACTGAAAGAATCTTTACCTTCAGAATTACACCGTCTCTTAAATGCCTTGATATAGCCATTATGTATCAGATATAATTTCACATGTTAAAAGATTTTATAGTAGAGCTTTTGGTTTTCGTAAGTGGAAAGGGTTATAGGCATACATGTGATTCTAGTAACATAATGCTTTCTTTTTTGAACATGTAGCTCCTTCTCGACAAAATTGTATTGACGCACTGAAACGTTTGTCTGCCGTATGTTTTAAAAAAAAAAACATTTTCAGAAAGCTGTTGGCTATTCACGTGGCGTGTATCACATATTGTTATAAAAGGACTTATGAGTGAGGTTGACAAACAGTATGCATGCACTCTCATACAAGTGTACACAGTTTTAATGAAATGCTGTGTTTTTACATGTTGAAAAATAAAAATGTACAATGTCTTCAAGAGAAAAGATGTTTGCAGGTCACAAAATGGACAGTAGTTACTGTCCATTTTGTAGTGACTTCTAAATAATTTTATATGAATTGCATTTGGCGTTTTTACAAAAGAACAGTTATTGGTGTTTCAGGCAATTTTAACACATACATTTTCAAACAAATCAAGTTTTGATCTCAAAATTTAAACTTTAGTAAAAACTGGAAGTTTGAATGTGCAAATCATGTTATCCCATATTTATTTAAAAATAGAACAAATACAACATGTCAGGTTGAAAGAGAACAGTTTTATTTTTATGAAAGATACATCCTCATGTTGAATGTGATGCCAGTAACATTTTTCAAAGTCAGTGCAGGGGCAATAGAAGATTTGAAAAGCTGGATAATGCTTAAAAAAGCACCTGTTGGAACGTCTAACAACTTTAAGTTAATTGCTAACAGATCTGTATCATTACAGGGCAAAAAAAAAAACATCTTATAGAGGTGGAATCAGAAGTAAGGGGGGTTCATCTCTCTGAAAGACTGCAAGCACAAAGTGAAATTACACCATTCTTTGGGCCCCAAGTCATTTAAAATGAGCTGCGGCAAAGTGGAAAACTGTCTTGTGTTCTTCCTGGCTAAAAGAGCGATGGACCAGGTTATCAGTGCATTGTTCAAAAATCAAAAGCATCCATGTTGCTTTATTGCGCATGGACATCCTAACGTTTTTTTCCAGGGAAGGCTTTGCTTATTTCAGAAAAACAATGCCAAACTCCATTCTGCACACACAAGAGTCCAGGCACTAAAGGCTCATTTATGCACAATGTTAAATAAGACTCTGAGTCTTCTGTGTGTGCTAAACATTCATTTTGTCTGTATTTGTGCACCAACATGTCCCTGTTTTTCTGTTTTTGAAGCATGTTGCTGGCGTCAAATTCAAGTTGAGCTTATTTCCTAAAACCAATATAGTTTTCTTTTAAGTTTTAGTAAAGTTTTCGCATCTGTTGTCTGTGTAGTATGGGTTTACATTATTACATAATAGCATTCTGTTTTTACATTTTACACAGTGTCCTAAAAGGGATGTATTTTGTTACATTTCAGATTTTGTAAAACCAAATTAAATGGATGCATGTTTGTGTATTGCAGGACAACCCTCCGTACGATAAAGGCGCGTTCCGGATTGAGATCATATTCCCTGCTGAGTATCCGTTTAAGCCTCCCAAGATCACTTTCAAAACAAAGATCTACCACCCAAACATTGATGAGAAAGGCCAGGTCTGCCTGCCAGTTATAAGTGCTGAAAACTGGAAACCAGCAACCAAAACTGACCAAGGTACACTGTCCATATATCCTTAAAGCATTTAGAAACAAAGTAGCATAATTTTTAATGTATGTAAGGTTATTTCTCATGCAAAAACATTGTTCTTTTTTTGTCTTCTTTTCCTAATTAGTAATCCAGTCTCTCATCGCCCTTGTCAACGATCCTCAACCAGAGCACCCGCTGAGGGCCGACTTAGCAGAGGAATACTCAAAAGACCGTAAAAAGTTCTTTAAGAATGCAGAAGAGTTTACAAAGAAACATGGGGAAAAGCGACCAGTGGACTAAAAACAAAAGTTTCACTCCCACTCTTTTTTTTTTTTCGCCCACCCCTCCAACTCTATAAACCTCTGCCTCTACCTTTACCCTCTCAAACTGCCCTCACACTCAAACCCACAGCACCCTCTGAGAGCTTGGAGCAGAGCGTCCCAAAAGCATTTCGACCTTGCTACAGGACTTTTCTGAATCAAGTCTTCTTGTCCTCTGGGTGCCCACTGGATGGCTGACTTTTCTATAGTGTATAAAAATGATCCGAACACAAGCCTAAATGGGAACTTGATTTAAATAAAAATGGCAAGAATAGGGTAGCGGGGGTGGGCTTTGGGGTGTCTGCTGTTCCTTTTAATTTGTTCTTAATTTGCACAGAGATGTGTACTGGTCATCAACCTGCTGTGCAATGAATTTCGACTGTTTTTGGAGCAGAGTGCTACGGTGAACTTGATTGACATGTTCTTTCACTGTCGTCCCCTTCCACACATACGTCTTTGTTGAAAATCCAATAACTAATTGATAGGCAACACTTAATGCGTCAATGTTCTAAAGGCGTATGGCCGATGTTTCTTTTATATTACTTTTTATTTTTGGTTTTTGCTTAGGTTGCACTGTATTCTGTGGAACAAAGTGTTATGTTCTTCATAACCTCTGTTTGTATCTCATCCAATATTCAAAACTGCAGCTTAGTCACTGTTACCAATATAATTATGATGTTATAAAAAATGAAAGAAAAAACACTTGTCTGGCTTAACGGTCCTTTTTTACCTGATATGGGTGATTTACTAGACTTTATTCTGTAAGCCAAAGCTTTAGAAAATAGTTTGTGTTAAACTGCTTTGAAATCACAGTATGACCATGTTTTACTTATATAATGATCTTCTGAACTTCATATATTACTGAACATAAACACCACTTGTTGCACCTTTAACTGTACCTAGTTAGATTGGTAAACAGTAGAACTGGGACCAATATCTGTTACTTTTTTTAAGCTACTGACATGTAGTTTACTTCAAAGGATTCTGGTAAGTTTGTAACAACAGATTGCTGCCTCCTAGCTTGCCACTTCATGACAGTTTGCATGATTAAAATATATATAATCTGACAGAAGGCCAGAACATTTCAAAAGTGATCAAGTCTCAGACAGAAGACAACACATTAGGACATTACTATAGATAATTACAGCAATATGACAAGTAATGCCTAACTTCAGACCAACGTACATAAAACAGCAGTACCAAGCACTGACTGTAGATGGCAGCCAAGTTTGTTAAATTCTGTAGAACAGATTGATTTTAACTACATTGTGAGTAAATGGATCAATTCAGATTTGTGTAACAGAATGAGAATATAACAGTGATACAAAAAATACTGTAAATGATTTATAGGCCTCTGCAACCAATGCAGGAGAAATGTTTAGTCTCTTAGAAACAGGTTAAAAGGAAATTAAACTAATTTCAGAAATATCTAACAGTGAGGCTAAGTAAGAAATACATTTTCTAAAGGGGAATTTACAGTAGACAGATTAGTTATTGTAAAAAATAGATAAATTGCAGTTTCTATATTACATAATACTGTAATAGTGTAAATCGCAACAACAAACCATTAGACACTGGTTCATTTGAGGCCAATGTAAGCCTGCAGTTTGACTGTACTGTGTATTTTTTCTAAATCCAGACTAATATGCTCATACACTATTGTAATAACATTCAGTAGAGCATCCACTTGTTGCTTTTTTCTTAAGCTACAAAAATGCAGTCATCCTAGATGCTTCAAATGGTCATTGAATTAACAGATATTTGATTAATTCCTTATTTTGCAGACTTAATATTACCTTCAGAATGAGTCCAATATGTTTCTTTGGTCTATGTAGCCTTGTATATTCTTGATTACAGGCACTGCAATGAGTAAATCAAGCACTTGGGTTTGTTGAAGTGGGAGTATTGGAGCATTATGATAATTAGGGGGCATTTTGACACAGATTTCGAAAGGACTCTCGGTTGTAGACTTGATCAGATTAGTAATTTACAATATCACACAAACTCTTTAATTTGTATAATTCATTTGTTAAAAATACACATCATTATTGTAACCCAGCTGAACCAATGCCCACCTCTTCTTTTAAAGCTGTATTATAATAATGCAATGCTTGGAGAAGGGAGAATAGGAAGCCTGATATAACAGAATAAATGTATGTTCGAGAGCAAAGAAGTCCTGTGTTTTATTACACTGCAATCTTTCTTTGAGTTTTTGTCCTTTATTTTGTTTTGCAGATGAAAGATGTTCAGGTTGCCTCTTGACCAAAAAAGGTGTATGAGCTACATGTAGATTCACTCTAAAACATTTAGGTGTTTTATTTTAGTGTCTTGTGCAGCCATGACAAATTGTACTTCACACTTCACCTGTACATACAGACAATCAGGGCTGGACATCTACTATGATGCATGCCATAGGCCCAGTCCTAACCCACTTCTTTAAGTATAGAACAAAGATTAGCATTATTAGGTACACGTCACTAAGCAGCTCTAGGGGGAGAAATTAGGTCTGCAGGATTAGGCTGTCTAACCATGGGGAGTTGTAGACTGTAGTTAAGGTAAACCACCCACACATAGAAAGAAGAAGACTGTAGTAGTGTCTACAGGCTCTAAAATCAGCAAAAGCACGTCATCTGAATATTGTTGGGCATGGAAGTGTAGCACATTAAAATATGTAATGCAATAGTAATGAAGAAATAACTCCTTGTTAATTATTTGAAGAGTAGGTCTCAGTCAATGACTGCTATTAAACAGGGGATATGTGTCAAGGCCTCTTAGGAGCTCAGACCAGTGTTAACTACTATAAACCCTTTAACAGCTCTAATGGGAGATCAGCGGGGAGTGGTTTTCTGTTGCTAAAGCCATTCAGGGGCCTACAGTTCTCTGCCAAAATAAGTCACTGCAACAGTGTTAGGACATCAAATGTGCTCATTTAGCCATAATCCAACTCTGATAACTAATGATATTTGTTTGCTTAGTTGTAAAAAAAGAACAAAAAGTGTTTAGCTTTAGGGCTCATTTTTATTGAGGTTTGCATAAGATTTAGGAATGGTAGAAGGAGTGTCTGTATGACTCCCACTGTGCTGGGACCAGCCTGGATGAGTGATTAATGTCTCACTTCCTAAACTGGGGGAGGGGGGAAGGAATCTTGATATCCTGGCCCTTCTCCAGTCTCTTCTCACACTCGATTAGATAATTAACACCATCAATGACCAACTGCACCAGTTCCACCTGTGAAAAGATAAAAAACTTTTTTGTTTCTCCACAAGAGATAAAAATGAAGATTTTGGTTTGTGCACAGTTAGGAAAAGAGGATTTCCAAGGGCATGTTAAACGTGGCTGTATACACTTTGTGAGCTCACTTCAGATCTGCCAAGACGATCATTGTTGGAGATGTCAAATATGTCACCAACGGCAGCAGTGTCCACACCTCCTGTGCCACGCTTTTGCAGCCTCAGGTTATCCAGGATCTTGTTGAAGCGAGGATCCTGTAGAGCAGGACTTATGGTTTTAATACTGCAGATTGTAGCAATATATGCTGAGCTAGGAGCTGACTGATTTTAGTTACTGTTACTGATTTTAAGGAAATTAAAACTCCAATAACCAAAAATATCAGCTGGTGACGTTCCAGCTCAAGGCCAGTTCTCAACTCTCAAAATTTATTAAGCTCAGACTCCTAAACTCTTAAATGATATAAATATTGTAGTGCTGGGGGAGAGTCTTCCATTACTCCTAGTGATATTGTTGATTGCTGTTGTTTTTCTTTTTTGTGATATTGTTCATATAATCAGGTGAGAAACAGATTACTGCTTTTGGTTACTATTATAAAGGAATATTTTGACATAAAATCTAATTTACACAATTTTCCACTTACCCAGAGGTAGACTAGGCATGTTTTAAGTCCAAATTTTTCTTGAGCTATGAGGCTAATATTACTAACAAACACTAGAAGTCAGTACTTAACCAAATCTTTTCCACGAATCACCCCCAACCCTACTTCTCTCAACCTGCTCAAACTACATTAAAGTGAGTACAGTGGGCCAGTAGAAACTATATTCTTATCTGGTTTATGTCCTTAAAGTCTTTAAGTATCTAATGTGTTCTTCATGTGCTCTTAGTATCTAGCATGTGTTCTCCATGTAAACCTCTTTCATGGCTGTGTGTGGATCTGTTCGTACAAGATAAGAAGAGAATGTGCTTCTTTCCTTTTGAGGTCAACAAATATCACTCTGAATGCTTTCACTGATATAAATAATCATGTTCCCTGACTCAAGATGGCAAATGTAAACAAGGCCACTTAGTTAACTTCTTCTCTTGACACTTTAAAACTACAGTGTAGACATGCAGTGTTAAGAAGTGATTTTTGCATCTTCCTGCTGTAAACATCTGCAGCTATTCCTTTAAATGCATGAAACCAAGAAATTTTTATCATATGAGCCGTCACTTTATATTAGATCAATGTATTTTTTACCCTATCAAACAAATCACATTTTCATGTTAGTATTCTATCTGCAATACCAATAAACCCAATACAAAATTAAGAAAGTTTTGTAGATGAGATAGAATAGATTTAGTCTGTACACAGTGATCACCTTGCTGAGCTTTGGTAAACGGACGTGTACTCCAGCCCTCAGGCCAGTTCCTAGGTTGGACGGGCAGGTGAGGATGTAACCCAGGCGCTCATTCCACATGAACTCCCAGCCTCTCTCCTGAATTAAGTGCTCCACCTGAGGATCAATGAGTAAGACATGGTTGAGAAACAGTGAGATAACTAGAATTTGCACCATAGCCATAAATATTCTCATTTTAGTACCAGGGGTACTCTCATACCTGTTTGAGCCCTCTGCAGAACCTCTCAAACACTCTCTTCATGTTGCCACCCTTCTCCATGGAGATGATGCGGGTGTGGTCCTCCTCATTAACCCATATCAAAAAGTTCTTATCGTTGTTGTGCCTTTGGAATGAAGAGGCAAAAACAGTAGTCCTATAGTAAAATGACCACTGACAGGGGCCCCTCAGAGAACACTATCCAAAAAAAGAATGCTATAATATTGGAGATCCAGTATGCTTGCTCACATCCCACAGCTGTGCCTCAGTAGTTTCTAAATTAAGATTTTATGCTATACAGACTATGAAAACCCTTTCAGATAATGTGTACTGAAGGTGACCTAGGAAAAACATGAAATGCATTGGTTGTATTTTTGGGGGCAGATTTTTTTCTAACTTAGCTGGTGAATTTAAAAGCCTGCTACCTTTACTGAAGCTAATGTTACTGCTAAGAAGCCAAGCTTCCTAACAAAATCTTCTTGCATTGTGTTATTGTAGTAAGTATTCAAGTACACAAATCATCTTTAAAATAGAGAGAATGAGTTTCTCAAATGACAGAAATGACTTTTCTGATGTTTGGAACACAAGCTAAAAGCTAAAGTTAGCAAGGTAGATACTTGACTAGATACTTGATTAGACTAGATTAAAACTAGTTGCTGGCACTCATTCTTTGCTAAATAATGAGAGGATTGCTGTTTTCTATTTTTTCTGACAACTGAGGTAAGAGTTTCACTAATGCTAGCTTGGTGGTATTACTTAGCCAATGAATCAGTGGCAAAATCATATAAAATCATTGTTGTTTCCAATAGTTATATGATGTATATTCCATATACATGTATAGTCATGCTAAACAATTAATACAAACATGAAAATAATGTAAAATTCTAAGTTCTGTCAAACCAATATGTACTTCAAAGTACTAAGGAACCCTGTAAGCTCCCCCTAGCATCAGGCCACACTTAGCTATAAATGCACATCTCAAGGCAGAGAAAAGGGAAACATAACGTGCTTCTAAGAAGGAGAAAGTAGAAGAAAGAAGAATACAATGGTAGAAAACAGATAGAGGCTTATGACAGAAAAACTCAGTGAGTCAAAGATCAAGAGAAGGTAGTAGAGCTCAGTCTCTCTGGATCTTGCCTTACCAGATACCACGGGCATCTGGCCAGTCCCTGGCCATCCCAGCTGCAGTGAGCAGGGGAGAGACTGGCTTGTCAAAGAGGAAGTGCTCCTGAACCATAGCAGCATGAAATAGAGTTCAGAATTACTGTCTTAAGAAACAACCACAATGCAACATGCCTGTAAAATCCTTGTACAATTCCAGCCCTAGAAGACCACAGGACTACATTGTTTTAACATGCTCCATAATCACATCTGATTCAGCTTGTCAAAGGTTTGATAATGAGCTGATGATTTGAATAATTTGTCTTCAATACTACGGCCCTCTATGACTGAAATGTAATTAAATAAAATCCCAAAGGTTTCCTAAAAATACTACTCACATCAATAAGTCTCTGCTGCTCCAGATCGGTCATTTCACTAATGCTGTAATAACGGCCAGTCAGGTCTCCCTTCAGACCAGAGAGGGCTTGAACCGCCACCCTTTCCACCTCGCGACGTTCTGAGCGGGTGCATGCAGGGGGCAGGCTCAGGCCCCTGATGCTGCGGCCTGTTCGCACGCGGGATGACAGCACGTAACGCTCATCAAACATGCCTGAAGTGATCTACAAAGAGCCAGTGAAAACAGCATGTTTTGAATGCATAGTAAATGTCAGAGGAACCTTGCTGTAATGCAACACACAGGACAAGAACAGAAAAAAACATGACAAAAGTAGTAACCTTGGAGGCATCCAGGTCCGTAGGATGCTTCATGGTCCTTGGGTCATAGCCATTGTGTCTGTCCTTGATCACAGGGTCAAAAAGCTCAGCAAACATCTGTAAATATCATGTGTAGGGAAAGGAGAGAAAATGGGAGTAGATGGCTGAAGAGTTGCATTCTTCCAAAGAGTTCATAAATAATAGTAAGCACATATCTTAAAGACATGTACTATCCTGCTCACTTTACCTCATAGCTTTCCTCGTCGCCAGCAACCATACCCACTGTCTTGATGAAGGGATGACCAGGGTTGTCTACTCCTGTCTGAATGCACTGATCAATGGTCCAGTTGTTTGAGGTGACCTTGTCCCTCAGCTTGGCATAGATGGCTGGGGTCAGAGCATTGGCCATACAGTTATTGTGTTTTCGAAGATCTGGGAAATCAGCGCTGTTGGGAAAGACAACATGAAATGGCTAGGCTACTTTGGTTTCACAACCATCAAGGCTTAGGTCTGCTGAGGACAATGGTAAATGAATTTGTAAACTTTGGTTAGGATTCAAATACAGAGGTATCAAATACCTAGTATCAGTAAAAAAAACGGCCATATCTTACAATGTCTAATGTTCCCCCTGGTGCCACACATCTCAGCAAGGTATTAGTTAATAAAAACAACAGCCTGTCTACAATTAGCTCTGAGGAGAAGCTTATGTCTCGACGGCTGCTCTAAGTTGATCTTTCTCGTGTGAAGAAGAAAGGGTGCAAAGGATGCTTGGCAAGTCTGCACATAAGCTACTTAACAGCCCTTTCACCTTTCACTCAGTTCCTGTTTGGCACTCAGTAAATGGTCATGACTATATCTGGAGCAAAGAATACATTTTTTTGTATTATATCAGAGCAGTTGTACTACTGCTTTATTACAACTTTATTATGTAACCACAAATATCCCCTAGACACTTAACATGATATAGTACAGTTATGCATGGTACAACCTTATTGTGATCCTTAGTGTGGTTACCTGGGAGGGTAGAGCTTTCTTTTCTCTGCAGCTGAGATCTTGACATTATCACGCATTAGGTATCCGGCTGCTATAGTGCCAGCACCCAAACTGGCCAAAAGTAAGCCGGTGTTCCGGCTTGTCAGCATCTTGGTGAATGAGCTTGCCATCGTAACTGGGATTCTTGTTCCAAGTTAAACCAGGTTCAGCTAAAGAATAGAGAGAATGATGACCCATGTGAAAAAAGAATATGTTTTATAACAAACAAAGAAAAACAATCAACTAACAATCAACAAACATCAATTAAGCCTGCATCTTCCAAAAGTGACCTATGACCAAAGTGGTCATCATGGATATGGCGGTCAACAGAGGGTGATGATTTTGTTGCCTCAACAAAATCATCACCCTCTGT
>JBBPDA010000037.1:12640574-12651986 GCA_037974385.1 Arnoldichthys spilopterus | reverse complement strand
TATATATATATGGATGGGAATCAAAAATTGACAATTTTATGAATCCATGGTGGAATAAACATGGCTTCTTAGGAAGGAAACACCAGCAATATGCTGACATCATTTAATGCAACATGGGAAATGCCATGTATGCCATGTACAAGTGCTGCCTAACCAGGCAGAATGTCCTTTACCTAGCGTTAATATCCTAAAAACATTAGCGTCAAGCAGGTAGGCCATGAAGATTTTTACCTTGATTAATAAGCCTAAATGAAACCAAATGCTAAACAAATATTCTTATTTTATTCATTTTAAATGACAGACTTCGTTGCTACAGAAGCAACAACTAGCCACTCAACCTGCATATCACCGCAGAACTGTTTATCAGTCAGTTTGAATATTTTTTTTTTGTAAAAAACAAAGCATAATTAGTTATCACAAAGCAGCTTTACAGAATCCAGGTCCAAGCCCCTAATGAGCAAGCCAAAGGCGACAGAGGCAAAGAAAAACTCCCTTCAAAACAACCTGATAAACTCTTTCAGCAAATCAGTGTTCAGTTTTTCAGGCCCAAATGATGCAACATGGCAGCTTTTAAGCATAAAGTGGTGCCTTGATTTTAGGCAGATATTCTATGCTGTGTTCAGACTCCGAGATAACAAGGCCTTTTATTTTCCCCAAATAGAAAATTAACCAGGGATATTCGTTAAGAGATTTGACAAGTAAATTGTTAAAGAACCGGACCAGTAAGCAGAACAGATAATAGCAATGGTATCAAGAAAATCTGATCAATTCCCAATTCATATTTTTTATGCCTATTCTATTTAAGACATTGATTATTTTTCTCAAATTCACAAGCTTTCAAGGACAACTGGGATCCATGTCATCAGGTGCTTGTACTGTAATGGACAAAAGAATACAACGCTCACTTCTAGAAAATCAAGCCACTCCTCACTACAATGCATAAATGCATAGTGGTCTGTAAAAGACAACGTCAAAATGTATTTCAATATAGTCAGTAAGTAAGATAAGCAAATTAAACAGTGAGTAAAATTTAACAAGCACACACAATTGCATCAAACAAACCATAACTTCTGTGTAACTACTCAAGCTTTAACCCTTTTGAAAGAAGATTGGCAAATTGAAAAAAGTGTGTAAAGTGGGTGTAGTCTAGCCTGCAGTAGTGGGAACACTGCAAATAACCGTTAGCAAAAAACAAGATTAGCCTAGCAGTTAATAAACTGAAGTCACTTAAGTAGATTAGCAGGGAGGCCATAAAAGAGGTAAACGCAAAATCTTGAGGAGTGATTTACCTATTTACCTGTTTTATGCAGGTTTGTTTTGATTCTAACATTATTTTGACAATTTGGCCTGTAGCCAAAATACTAGAATACAGTAAAACGTACAATCGTGACAATGCCATGAATAAATTTTATTAGTCCCAAAGCAATAAAACAAAAAAATGAGAACATGGGAATTCTGAATACACTCAAAGCACAGAAAAAAATGCTGTAAGCTCGGTTTCTTTAAACTCATAATTTGAATAAATAAAATACATTTTGTGTCCAGGAGCTGTACCTAGGGCACTGGGATACCATTCAATCAATATGCTCATGTTAATTAAAGTAGTCTTCTTTAAGCTTTTTAAAGCTTCAGAAGCATATACAAAACACACCTGCCACATTTATGACTGGTAACTTGTAAAAAAAAAAATTTGAGTAGAATTATTGATATGGTGATACCACAGTGTGGTACTTACAGCGAGCAAGTTCATGATGGTATGCCCAGTCTCTTTGAAGATAGATTCACGGAAGCGGATACTAACCAGTGGGCTAGGATACACTAGGGGAGATAAAAAACAAAGAAACCAAGAGAAACAAATTAATTAATTTTTTGTTTTGAGGGAACGAGAGAACACCATTTGTATACATGAGTATATTACAGCTACCTCCAAACATGAAAACAGGGATCCATAATCAGTCAGTTTTGATTAATGGGGAAAAGAACTGCAGGATGTAGTTTGTCAATGATTAATATCATATATTTAATATTATATGCAATATTTTATTTACAAAAAAGGAGTTAACAAAAGCACGGCAACAAATCTTCTTGAAATTGATATTATTAATCAGTGTGAAAGGTGCAGAATAAACAAAGAAATGAATTATTTTACCTTTAATGTTTAAAGGGTAAAATAGAGGGAAAAAGTTGTAATAATAATTTACATTTAGAACAGTTTCAAAATTTACTTATCACTTTAGTACCAATTATTTTCATGTCTACTAAATTAAAACAGCTGGAAGACAATAGCTTATTAACTTTTGACTAATGTTCAAGTCACTATAGTAGCTATTTAGCCTCTGATATTTTATTGAAAATGTTTGTAATGTTAGAGGGGACATGTAACCACTGTAAAGTCAATTCAAAAGCCATATTAAAAGCCATATTACAATAATATTTTGCAATTCAACTTAAAAACAGAACTTTATAGCTCTGTAAGTGGACAATAAACATGACTACTGAGGTTTTAAAATAAGCCCAGCTCAAAACTATGTTTAAAAATACTAGGGGAATTCATAGCACATTAAGACATGACAGTCTAAATTGTGCCAGAATTCTTAGGTGCTGGGAAAGTTTGTGGTAAATGTCATGGGAGTGCTTTTTGCGACAAGGAGGTCTAAAAGTACCTACAGAACATAATTACATATGATGGTTTATGTGACAGAAAACACTGTACATTGTAATAAGGGGGGAAAACCGTAAAGGTTGCATTAGTACTCAGCATTCCTCTAGCTTATATTTCCTCCTCATCTTATTTTCAGTACATTTTGTCTTTATTATTGCAAAAGTGACACTTTTGCTGCCTCAAAGAACACCAGAAACACACTAATCTCAAAGATTGCATTCACAAAATGTCCACAATCCACAACTAAGCATCAAAGTGTTCCAATCCTTATCTTAAAAGAAAAAAAAAAACAACAACAAAAAACAAAAATGCAGTGGAAGCTTACCTTTTTGCTCTGCTCCCAAACTGAGTAATAGGCGGAGAGGAAATACTTTGGCCCATGGTACCTCAAGCTTCTGAATGAGAACCCCACACAGAAAGGAGTTGTGAGGTAGCCCAAGCCCATCAACAGGCTGAAAGCTTGGTGAGAAGAAAAGGAAACCACCATGGTCCTTACTGCCCAAAAAACTTTCTGTAAAGGTCACGTTACCAAGTTCCTCAATACATTTTCCTGCAAATTAAAAAATGTAAGTAAATATTAGAAATAATTTCATATTTTAATTTTCATAAATCAATATATTATTTGTTATGTAGGTCTAATATATTCCTACCTATATCTAATAGATTTTTGGTAAAACCTCAAACTGACAAATGCCCATGCCTTACCCTTCTGAGCATCTTGGTAAATGTTAATGCAAAGGCTGAAGATGTCTCGAGGCAAACTGTTCTCTTCTGGGAGGCACTCAATAACAAACACTAGCTCTCTCTGGCCCAATCCATGCAGACCATTAGAGCTCAAACACCAGCACTTTTGCCCACAATCTAAAACACAACACACACACAGTTCTGAGTAAAATTGTTAAGAAAATAAATTCATGAAGCATTTTCACGTCAGTTTAAATATTTTGAGGTGCTTTACAAAAAAAAAAAAGTAAAATTTAGGAAAACTGTTAAATCAATTATATATAAATTATTAAATATATATAAGAATAATTATAATACAATTAAAAGAATATAAACAATCATGGGGGTAATCAGTGGCACATTGTTTCTGTGGGTATAAAACTTACATGTGACAAGCTTTACATTAACCACGAGGTTGGCGTTCAGCACAAATGTCAATGGTTTTGGACCTCCCTCCTCTAACAGCAGCAATATCTGGCAGGCAGCAGGACGCTCCTCCACTAATAAATCTGTAATATGGAGGAAGTTACACACTGCATCACAAGGGCATAGTCTATTAATTAAAAAAACAAATATTTAAATATTAAATAACACCTAAACATTGTGTGTAATCTCTGCTGAGTTTCGGACTGTCACTGATAATGTAACTGGCATACTCGCACGCAGGCAGACACACACGCACGCAGGCAGACACACACGCACGCACGCAGACAGACACACACGCACGCAGGCAGACACACACGCACGCAGGCAGACACACACGCACGCAGGCAGACACGCACGCAGGCAGGCAGACACGCACGCACGCAGGCAGACACACGCACGCAGGCAGACACACGCACGCAGGCAGACACGTACACACGCAGGCAGACACGTACACACGCAGGCAGACACGTACACACGCAGGCAGACACGTACACACGCAGGCAGACACATACACACGCAGGCAGACACAATGCAGTGGTTCTCACCCCCTCCATCTTCCACCCCTGAGGTAATGAGCAGTGGTGGCAGCCCCTCCTCATCCCCAGGAACAAGACTGACTGCCCCTTCCACACAGCCACCAAGACCACACAGGAGGGCATAGTCCCATGGTCCGCTGACTGCCCGGCGGGCCACCTCTGCGCCACTCTCAGAAATGTCCACAGAGCCCTCACTTTCTTCAGAGAATTTGCAAGCAGTCTAAAAGAAGACAGTTACAGTAAAATCTTAATGTTTTTAACTGTTCCTCTTGGTAGTTTAAGACAGACTGACAAAAGTGCATTGCAAAAGGGAATTGCTGTCTGGAAATCTAGGCCGTAAAGATAAATGGTTGGGGTATAAAGACCATCTATTATTGTACCACCTATAATTAGTGACAGTGTAAGCCTATGAATATGCTCACTGAAGCCTCAAATGGAAGGGGCCTAAAGTTAGACAGAGGTAAAACATGAATATAGAATTCTACACATGCCATTGGAGGATCTGGTGTAACTGGACTGGATTCCTGTGAAGATTTCCGGGGCCTTACAGAGAGTTTAGCGGTATCTGCCACCTCGCCATTAGGCAGTATTCCATCAGCAAACCATACATGTTTCTGTTCTCTTGGAAAACCTGACATCAAATAAAAAACATCCAAAGAAGAAAGAGGGTAAGAAATTCATACTAGGGCAGTCACAAATTCTGATGCCAACTTAATGACTGGATAAAAAATAAATATATTTTTAATCAAGCATAATAAAATGCATTTTCTCACTTAATAATGGAATTACAGAAGTAAAAAATTTGCAGGATCACTCTGCAAATTTTAAATTCTCCCAATGATCTCTCTTACAGTAGGAGTCTGGTGGACAGAACATGCATTTTATTAACAAACTTAAATTTTTTTTTAACAGTTTTTTTTCTTACATAATTTAGTCAGTCAGTCATAATGTACTCATGCCCAGATCCTACCCACTAACTAGGTATCCCTCTCAAAAAATGCTATCACGGTGGTTTAGTGAAGGCTAACAGTTATGTGAAACTTTAAAAAGTAGTCAACACAGTGCATTATAAGATGATCAACAACTGTCAATTCTGTTTACATCAGCGAACACTCAGCACTGCAATGAGACTGAGGGCAATTAGGTTCTCTTGGACTCCTCTCCATGAATGGCTGTGACACTGTCATGGGCAGAACGTGGGCAATCTCCCAAAAATAGGGCCAATTTGGCAGAAAATTAAACTGACAATATTTTTCACATTGATGTAGATGTACTTAATCAGCCAAGTGCTATGATGCTTATGTAGCTATCAATGCAAGAAGACAATAGTCACATAAATAAAATATACTTCCAATTATTCTCTTAACCCAGTCATACCAAATATAGATCTTTATTAAGGCTGTGAATTGGCAATATGGTATAGGATAAAGTGATTTACTGTGATCTATAAAAAAAAAAAAAGAAAAACTTCACTTTAAACAGAACTCCACAAACAACCCCAGGAGTTGTAGTCTTTGATGACAATCAAATGTGTTGGAATCTGATCTAAGACAAGCCCTGCTTTGTTAATACTAGTCCTGTTGTCAGTAGCAGTGAAGTTTTGTTCAGTTTTACAGCTCACAGTTGACATGCTGTGTCCTAAACTACGTACATTGATTGAGCTGCGCCACCTTAATAAAGAGTTATATATGGCTTGATTGGGTTGAGAGAAGTTTTGAAGATGAATTTTCATGAAAAAGGATTGCCTGACTATTGCCTTCTGGTGTTAGTTAGCAACCTTATCCTCATAGCTGCAGCACTAAACTTAAACTAAATAAAACAAAATAAAATAATAATAATAATTGTGCTCCAAACAAGTCCTGGATGATTGACCGAACACTGGAAAAAAATATTTTTTTATTTTCTTAAATGTTTGCACTATTTATATACCATACAACAGGCTGCCCTGCCCCTAATGCATCTAATCCAGCCAATCAGGGACATCTGAAGAAGTTAATTAGCCAGGGTAGGTGTGGTAGACTGTAATAACTAGGACTAAAGGAAGGACCAGGGTTTGTGACCACTCATCAAGACAACAACGAGTCTAGACAACAGCTATAGCAGGTAGCCTGCATTTATCCTTTAACCATATGTCAGGTTGCAAACTAAGTTTACCTAAAGGAGAAGCACCAACCTGATCCTAGTTTAGTTTAAGACATGTTTGATAACCAAATTCAAAATTTTACCAATAAAGCTAAGAGAGTCTGTTGATACACAGCTGTGCCTATTGTCCTCAATGCATATTCAAGCTTGGTGCACTGAAGCTTGGGAGGTGTGTGCGCTTGCTTGTGATTGTGCATGTATGTGTGTACCGTCAGTCCCGGGATGCTTGAGGACAGAGACGGGCACCATGACCGTGGGTGGAGGGGAGTTGAGAGTGCCAGCTGCCCGAGCCTGCTGCATAGGGGGGATAGTGGAGCAGTACTCGGACGGGACGTTAGGGTTAGGACTAGGCCCAGTAGGGCTCATCATTCTCTCTAGGGCCTTAGCTGCACAAATAAAAACAAACATGAAGATACAGCGTTATTTTTACTTTGCATTGACAAAATGATCATCAGAGGAAAAGTAAACAATAAAATAAGAAATAAAATTTAATTAGAATAAATAAAAGTAAGATTTCAAAATAAAAGAGCAAAAACTTTAGAAAAGGAGATGGTTTAATTCATAAACATCATAAATTAATATGCTGCTTCTTTTACCATTATCAGAAAGCTCAAGTCAAGTAATCAGTGCTACAGTGCAATAATCACTCAAACACTCCTGTCCTTTGGACAAAATTATTAGGTTTAATGTTCACAGCTAGTACTATAAAAGCTGATGAGCCACCAAAACAATGGCAGACCTAGCCACAGGACTGCATTAAGGTAATTAAAAGTTGCTTTCAAACAGAACACCCAGTGCCAGCAGCGGCACCCATAGTTGCTGACTCCATAAATGCTGAGTAAGCCGTGCCTTGCAGTATATTGATTAAGTATCATACAACCTCATCAATCCGATTACATTGGCACTGGACCAAGTGATCATGTTAAGCCAAGAGTACAATCTGCAAACATGTTCACACAGAACGAGAAGGCTTAGCGTCCTGCATGGCGAGGAAATCAAAACAAATCAAGGTAGTGGTAGGCTAAGACATATCTGTGAAAAGCTCAGCGTGTCCTTCAACCATGATTTAAATTTGACCCTGTCCTGGGCACCAGAAACGACAAAATATGCTTAATAATAAAGACCTTCTAATAAAGGAAGTTATTTTACAAAGCCTAAAGTCTGTTGCTTAAAAATACACAATCTGCATAAGGTAACTTTGATTCCATTCAACCAGTAAATTCCCTTACCTTATTCTGGTTTAACCCACACTCAGAAACCCTTTCATCTTAGTCCAGTGGTGTGTGTTAGAGATGCAGACTCGCTGGAGTGTTTCAGCCTGAACTGAACTGAGCAGTGGGATGAGTGTGTCCCATGCTGACGAACGAGCGAGAGATATACACAGAGAGGGAAAGGGAGAAAGAGAGAGAGAAGGACACGCATCCTTGTGCCTCAGGACTCTCGCTCAGAACGGGGAGCAGCCCACTTTCGCTTGCTCACGCTGAGGTCCCGTCTGTCCCCGGGCCCCCTCCAGCCATGTCCTGGCTCTAACCTCGGCAAACAAAATGAGCACGCTCCAACCTCTCTTTCTCTCTCTCGGTCGCTCTCTGTGAAACAGCCGCCAAGATGGACGAGTGTGGCTTAAATGGCTGCCCCGGGAAGAAAAGACTAAGCAGAGTGGAGGAAGGTGACGCATGCCTCCCTCTCCTGAAGGGAGACATTGAGGAGGTGGAGGAGTGTGACTTGTGTGTGTGTGTGTGTGCGTGAGTGTGGATCTGAATCTGTGCCAAAAGAGGAAAGCGAAAAGTCTGAGAGCATTGTGCACATTCACACCAGGTGGGTCTTTACCACACACACAGTCAAGGACATACACCATTGCCCAGAGGCTCCACCCAGAAAATCTCTCTCACACTCTTGTTTTCTCGCTCTCAGCATCATTCTCCTCAGAGAGCTGGCTGGCCCCTAGCAGCTCTGACACTTTGGTGATGAATGTCCTTTTTAATGTGCAAATGGATTTCATGCACTGCTAAATATCAGCGAACCCTTTATCAGACTCTTCCAGAGCCCAAACAAACAAACGCTTCCCCTTCAAAAGTGCCTTCCTATAGTGAATAATAAAAATAAAAACTTAAGGGCTGGAAATTCAACATAACCAACTGTGAATATAACAAACCCAATGTTCTAAACGTATTTACAGTATTACATGAATACTGACCTAGACCAAGACCTAGCTATGACATCTGCTGCCCCATAATGGTGGCAATAGGGGGTGTTCAGCATATAATTTCCCTTAACGTATTCTTACTGTACTGATTTGTACTATGAATGAATAGGGAAAAACTTTTTTAAATAAAATATCTTGCAGTGGTTTGACTATTCATGAAGAAGCGATCAACACAAGTAAAAAAAAAAGCTTGCTCACAATTTGGAGATGCTAAAATAAGATTAATATAATAAATATATAGATTAATGTTATTTACCTTTAGCCAGCTGCATCATTTAACCAGTTTAACATTTTAATCAGCCAGTGTGATGTTACTTTTACTTCCCTATATGTGCTGAGGGTATGTTTTCCATGTGAAATGTTTAGTTTTTAAACTGCTAGTCTGGAGCAGTTTGGTTTTTACAACAATGGCATGAGTTACGACTTACTGACCATTCTGCTGCCTCACAATCTTCACAAGGACATTTTCCTTCAGACTGTAGTCAAAAACCTTGCACATACGTGGCATTAACATGCTTTTTCAGTGATCCCATCATAAGCCAGCAATAAGTCCAAGTTTAAAAGGGGTACAATGTGGGTTTGAGATGCATCATAATCTGATCATTCAAACTTTCTTCAGAGATGGTCAGGAAGACACGACCAAAGATCACTTGTAGTAAAAGTTTGTGGAACTCTTCCTCCAGCTGAAATTATGCAACAAATCCAATCACATGTGGTCACTGGAGACTCATTCAGTACGCCAGGTGTAAATGGCATTTGCTTTTTGTTGTGACTTACGATCTAATCCCTCATAAGCAAATTAATGTCATGTATGCACAGGGCCAAAGGTAAGATTGGGCTTCAGTGGAAAACTAAGTCAGACCTGTACATGCTGCACGTGATTGTTTTATCCTTCGTTATAAGAAAAAGCTTTTAGACTTTTCTTCTTTCTAAGATTTTAGTCTCAATGGCCAAGGCACATTCTGGCATAGGCACAACCTTGGAACACAGACGGGGTCTTTAAGAAGGGACAGAGTCGTCTCTACCTACTGAGGAGGCTCAGATCCTTCAGTGTCTGTAGGAACATGCTGTGTATGTTTTATCACTTTGTGGCTGCAAGTGTGGTCTTTTATACATGTGCTGGGTGAAGACAGCTGATGCCAACAGACTAAACAAGCTGATCAGGAAAGCTGATTCAGTTCTGGGAGAGGAGCTTGAGACTCTGATGGTGTTTGAGAAGAGAATGCTAAGGAAACTTCTCAGCATCATGGACTATCCATCCCACCCTGATTGGTCTCCACAGCACACACAGTCATACCCTCATTGCTTGGAGGTGCCAAACTGAACGCTATGATCTTTTTTACTTGTGGCCATTAGACTGTATAACTCCACTCAGCCCTGTCTGAGGGACTTTTACTTACAGCTATAGCATCTATAAACACAATACGTGCAATTCAATATGTACTACCTATCCTGCTGTACATATAGTACTGTCCCGCTACACTACTCCTCGGGCGCTGTTGATAGCTGCCCACTGCTGCACGTGTGCACGTGTGATGGGTTAAATGCAGAAGTCCATTTCGTTGTGGTGCCTGGGTGTGTTCACAATGACAAATAGTCACTTTCACTTCACTACATAATCTGCTACCCTCTTCAGGCTCCAGGTTGAACTATGTGATAGATTATCTTAAAAATGGTTTTAGCTCTGATTCTCATAACACAACCCCAAGGGTCTTAAATATAAAATTCTTATATTTTAATGGTCTAGAACATTAAACTGCATCTTCTGAATTCAGTCAGTAACACTATCAAAAAGACCTACACCCAAAAAGGCCAAGCCATGGTTGCACGGTCGTAGTTTGGCCTTTTAGATAGCAAATAATGTTAATTGTTTTATGTTTTGGCTAAAAGAAAGCAGTGTAAAAATGTGATAGTGTTTTTCACAGCAGTCAAAAAAAAGCTATCAAAATCATCCATAAAAATTCATGATCACCCATGTCTTCTTACCAATATTTCTTTTAAAACAATAAAAAGGCAATAAACTATTACCTGCTACAAAAGCTTGGATGATACTGCAGTGAATTTCCACCTTCTATACAAATATAAATTGCCTCAAATTAACTAACCAACTACCGAATGTCTCAAAAAACACTACTGGACCATATTTAACAAAAGAGGTAGCATACCATGGGCATCAATTTTCCAGACAACGAAATAACGTATTTACTTCCATCAAGTCAAAGGTCCACAGAAACATGAAAAGGCAGAACATACTTCTCGCTTCTTTCACGTGGTGCATAAAACCAAACTGATATGATCCACTTAACAGGAAAACAACATAAAATCCAGTCATCAGGGTAGAATTAATGAAAGTTGGGTTTATTGGGAACACAGAAAGACCATTTTCTTTCCAAAGTGAATTTATAAAAACCATTTTAAAATTAAACAAGAACAGTAAAATATAACTCCGGTATTAATAAGCCACACACAAGCATTATGACCAAACAAGCTCCAAATGTCCTTTTAAGAGAAGCTGAAATTGTATTGTGTTACTTTGGTTAATTGTGTTAATCTGGTGATTGTCAGGGATGAAGGGTTATAAACTGAAATATAAGACGAGGTGCAGGATCATTTCTCTTCAAATCAGTAAAAAAAAAATCTCTCTTATATACATACACACGTGGACAAAATTGTTGGTACCCTTCAGTCAATGAAAGAAAAACTCACAATGGTCACAGAAA
>JBBPDA010000037.1:12612382-12624716 GCA_037974385.1 Arnoldichthys spilopterus | reverse complement strand
GCCCGCTGCTCCACGTGTGCACGTGTGATGGGTTAAATGCAGAGGTTGCATTTTGTTGTGGTGCTTGAGTGTGTTCAAAATGACAAATAGTCACTTTCACTTCACTAATGCAGTAGCAAAAGACAAATTGTTACATAATTTATCACAATAACAATAAATATAGTCATATTACCCAACTCTTCTTGCCACATTCACCCAGATCATTTATTTCTTGTTTTGCATTGTTTCCTGTCCTCTTCCAGACAGTGGATGGACCAGGGATTCCTAAGTCTGCCTTTGTCTCCCCACCAGCTGAGAATGCACACACTGCACCTCCCACAGTTTCCAAGCCCAAACTGGTTAAAGGACCTATTCCATCTGGATACATCCCTAAACCTGTGGTTGTGCCAGACTACCTATCGTGAGTGCTTCCCCACCTGTGGTTTTTAAAGGTTATCCCCTTCCTAATAAGTAATTTTGTAATTTTTTTCGTTCTTTCCCCCACAGTAAATACCCAGTCATTCGAACCGACGAGGAGCGTGACCAGTATAAAGCCGTGTTCAATGACCAGTACTCTGAATATAAAGAACTGCATGCAGAAGTTAACGCAACACTGAAAAAGTTTGACCAGCTTGACGGGATGATGCGTAGCTTGCCTCAACAGCCCTCTAATCAGATGGTTTGAATTTAGACTATGCAAAATAATTTCATTAGTTGACAGTCAGAGTTACAAACATTAATATTTATATAGCTAATTAGTAATTTCAAAATTACATTTGTATTTGTGTGGAAAAGATGACCTCAAATGGTATAGGCAGACAAAAGAAAAAAAGAAATATCAACTGAAGTAAAAATGTGGACAGAACTATTCAGTTGTGTTCAGATTTCAGCTTGGTGTGAAATAAGTATTCTTTTATTTCTGAATTGTTCACTAATTTTGCACCTGAATACATTCTAGTGTGTATTCATATTACTAAGCAGCATTAATGTGTTTTTTTCTGATGAAAGCACATATCATGCACATATCCTAGAGCCTATAGGAGTTCTACTGTAAATATTCAATTATTTCTTTCTTCCTTTAGGAGTATGACCGCATAAACCGAATCCTTCAGGAATATCAGCGAAAGAAAAATGTAAGTTTTGTGTGAATTCTATTTGTTATACATGAATTAACCTATCAATGCTCATTCTTTTGTAGCTGCTTTTGCAAGGTTGAACAAACTGTACAGAACATTAATAAAAATCCCTCGAATTAGAAGGTAGACTGCACAACTCTGTTTTAGCCAAAGGCTTTATTCACATCACACCACTCCAGAGTTTGTGTAGAGTTGCTTTAGTCACCTGTGTTTCCATTAATAGCTGTTCTTTTACACTACGAGCTGGACTGTTGTGATTTTCCTTGTTGTTGCTTAGCACTGCCCGGCATGTTTTAGAGTTTTCCATGCTTCCAGCACAAGCGGATGTAACTAATGAACTAGCTAACAAGCCCTTCCTGAGGTCAACAGGGTGTGTTTGAGCAGGGAAAATGCTACAACAAGCAGGGCTGTGGTTGGACAAGACAGGTGATTTCTGAGAGCTTGTTTGTTTCTGTCTTGTGGTTTAATTTGTGTAAAGGTAGAGAGACGTTCGCTGTTCCTCTGATTGGGTTTGTGTGGACTTTTAACGTAAGTTTATTGTAAAAAAAAAAAACCAAAGACTTCCCCTTTTACAAAAAATATTGAAAATGTGATGTGAAGACCCAGCCATATGCACATCATCAGCAATGTATCTTGCATTATTAGTTATGGCAGGAATGATCTCATGTCCATCCAGCAACAGCTCTTTTCATCTGTGATGTATTAATTCATGTGAACCTTTATTTAACTGACAAAAGTTACATCACCTTTCTTTTTAATAACACTTGCAATTGGAAATTTTGTCCATTGCTGCTTGATGTTGACCAGAGAGACTGGTCACTCTGATGGCAGCACTTTTAAAGAGTTTACAGCAGCTGTTGGATTTGTTTTGTATTGCATAACAATCTGAATGACCGGAAGAGGGTGGGTGGAATGTTAGGGAAAGGGGTTGGGCCAAAGGAAATACTCGGTCAGGCTTTTGCTCTTCACTCTGTTAGGCCCCATGAACTACATTTGCCATTATGTTATCAGAGCACCAAGTTTTTACACTGAATTTTATTGTAAATATAACAGACTGTTTTCTTTTATAAAGGATCCTTCATTTCTTGAGAAGAAGGAGAGATGTGAATATCTGAAAAACAAACTTGCTCACATCAAGCATCGGATTCAAGAGTACGACAAAGTTATGACGTGGAATGATGGCTATGGTTAAAATAACTCTTAAACTGATCACAGTGCATGCTGCAATGGCTGTGCCTTTTCGTTTCTATCTGGAACATTTTTATTGTATTGTACAAGCAGTGAGGTGATCTGCGGGAAAGACTTCACAAAAGGGAACATTATAAAATAATTAAAATGCTAAACAATGTTGGAATACTGACTGAAAACTAGAGTAGTCTCCTTTTTAAAACTGTTATTGTGTACAAATGACTACACTAATCAAGCTGCCTGACTGTTTTTGTTTTCATTTTTTTATTACTCTGGTTGATTATGTTCAACTTCTGCACTGTTCCATCCCTGTGATATTTTACTTTGAAACCACGTTGAAAATATAGAAATATTTTGTACTTAGGTTTGTGATTATAACAAAGTTGCACTTTGATTTGAAAGTATAAATATGGACACTGTCCTCATATTTTCAAGTGTCTTGTTTTATTAGGGCATATGGGCAGAGTAAATTCTCTTGTTCTGCAATTAATAACAATGGCACTCTCCTTCATTAAAAAAAAAACAACAACAAATGTTCAACAAGCTTACATGTGTAAAAGTATTATTTCCTGAACTTTTTATTAATTAAATACCCCTACTTACAAGTTTATATGAATGTATCGATTTTTTAAAAATTGTTTGCTTCAAACTGCCACCAATGCAAGGTCAATGAATAGCTCAGTATGCTTAGAGGAGAATGCTTGCTCTCGGTTCTGCTAACAAATGCCCAGTTTGGATACCATGTTGCTGGATTGTGGATGGTGGGGGGAGAGGGAGGCCATCCTACGCACTAAGTGAGATGGGCCAGTTGTGGATTTTTATTTATTTACTTATTTATTTTTAATACATCATTTGAAGTTGCAGCTGCCCTTTGCATTGTGTAAATGTTTCATGAAGGGAAGATTGTAAAATTGCATGAAATAAAATACATTTAGTCAGTACATTTTTGCAAATTAAAGGTAATTTGCATTTCAATTGGTTGGTTATAAGTGATTACATATAGTACACAGTATAGCATACAATGCTGAATGGATTTGGGGTCTAATAGAACTCGTAACAGGGAGTTGCATTATACTCAAAATGTAGTATTACATCCTACAAACTTTTTCACAATAGCATTGAATAACATCCTGCTCCAGCCTAAAACAGAGAGCAAAACAGCTCTGACCCATCGAAAGATGGGTTTCTCAATATGTATGAAGGTGTGCTCTGTTATCTGGCACCAAGATATTATCAGTGGACCCTTTAAGGCCTGAAAGTTGTGAGTTAAAACCACTGTGGATTGGACTAGTTTGCTGCCTAATACAGGTGAAACTCGCAAAAGTTCATTTATTTCAGTAATTCAACTTAAAAGGTGAAACTAATATTTGATATAGACTCATTACATGCAAAGTGAGATATTTCAAGCCTTTATTTGTTATAATTTTGATGATTATGGCTTACAGATTATAAAAATCCCGAGTTCAAAATCTCAGAAAATTAGAATATTACATTAAAGCAATAGCAGGGATTGCTTTTATTGAGGTTTTCATAATCCCTAAGCCATAATCATCAAAAATATAACAAATAAAGGCTTGTAATATCTTGCTTTGCATTTAATGAACTTTTGCACAATATTCTAATTTTTCGATTTTCACCTGTATATCCCACCTCTTGACAGGTGCCATTGTAATATTATACTCAGTGTTATTCTCTTCACCTGTCCGTGGTTTTAATGTTGTAACTATGTATGTTTCTATACATAGGCTCGGGCACTACTGAGGTACCCTTGAGCAAGGTACCATCCTGCTACACTGCTCCCCAGGCACTGTTGATAGCTGCCTGCTTCTCCACGTGTGCACATGTGATGGTTTATATGCAGAGGTCACATTTCGTTGTGGTGCTTGAGTGTGTTCACATTGACAAATAGTCACTTTCAGAATAGTCCTGTTTATTTTTGTTCAGTGTGTAAAATGTTGAATTGAAGGTTATTGTACAGAAGGCACAGTCAATTCCTTTTTGTCCCTTTCAACTTATCAGATACTCTGAATAAAAAAATATTGTTACACATTGTATATAGTGAAATACTGTGAAATTGCCATATCACCCACCCAGGCTTCATACAGTAACTTGGTGAGGAAATTGTTTAATGGACAGGTTAATCACCTTTTAAAATAATATAAAATAAGTATGGTAATCTAATAAAATATAAATATAAAATTTAATATCTAACATAGTGACTGAATCCGCTGTACCACTCTTACAGAAACAAGTAAAAATCTAATTATAAATTAGCAAGACGCAATGAATTATTGACCAACCGTAGTGCAGGAGAGCGTGAATCTTACGCGGAAACGTGAGATTTGTAGCGAATCGTAGCGCCGGAGGCCGATGGAGAACAAATAGCACGAGGGGTTTCGGAGGTGGACGATGACGTGCGTTTGTGGGCGGGGCGAGTTTGGGCGTCGTATCTCTTAAACAACCTGAGCACAAAAGTACACCATAGAGTGCACGGAACAAAGAGGCTGAAAGGAGTGAAAACTCCATCTGAACAGGTATGTTTAATTTAGTTTACATAACAAACACTAGTTTATATAATCTAATTTATATGTGCAGTACGTAAAAATAACTGTGAAGTTTATTTTGATGATGCGTCGGTTCGAATTCAGAGCTTGTAATGATTTCAGGCTTCACGAAACATTAAGGTCAATTGCACGTAATCAGGTTTCAGTTATACTTACAGTGAGGAAAACTAGATGATCGTGGTGTGATGAACCAAATTCCAGAGTATCTACCAGACTTTTAAAAATATTGAAGTTTAACCTTCGTTTCCTTGTATTTCTGCTGTAGAGAAAAGAATGTCTTCCAAGCCGAATGGAAGCCCACCTCCCTATGAGTCTGATAATGAATAGTAAGTCCTTGTATTTTTGTTACTGTTAATTGCTACATAGTGCCTACATTACTACATTAGATACTCAGAATGTTGTGTGCTACCAAACTTCCCTCTATAGACTTTATAAAAACCTCTATAGGTTTGTGTTGCTATCTTTGTGAGTACATTTCATTAACTTCTGAAATACTGTATTTCAGTAATACTTCACCAACACCTAAACCTAACACTAACCTAAACCTCAATAAACACAAGACAATGATTCTCCTCTTTTAGTTTTTCTCAGAAATAGTTTGTGGAGAAAATGTGGAGAAAACAGTGTAGTTCCTAGCGAGGACCAGCAAAATGTCCTAACTTCTACAGATTTTCAAGTATTTCTATCTTTATGAAGACATTTGGTCCTCACACAGAGTTAAATATATGTACACACACACACAGACACTTCCTTCCAGATAGGTGTTTGAAAGCGTTCAGTAACCGCTTTTGCTAACTAAGACAGAAGTGATGTTATTGTGGCAGTTTGAGCATGCTGAATGTCTGGTGTTGGCATGACATTGGGTCTTCGGAGAAAAGAAAATAAGAGTATTCTTTCAGAGGGCCCAACATTTCCAGTGGTGCCCATATGTAAGGGAAAGTAACACAGTAGTGGATTCCAGTCAGGGCTCACTTCTGCATAGTGAGGGACAGATACACATTACTATTTAATCTGTTTCAACTAATCTGGAAGACCTGTGGATGGCTGTAGTTAGCTAATATAGCTAAAAGCCATGACTAACACTAGCTTTACTCTAAATGCTGAGATTACTTCTGATCAGAGTGATTTGACACTACCAAAGCTTAGCATGAATGAAGGAACACCCCCTGTGTTGCATAAACTACAAGTCATGCTTTGTTTTTGTTAAAAAATGTTCTTGAAGTGGTCTTGCTCAATATGCTCTCTTCTGGTCAAAAACAATTCGTTAAAATGTGTTTTTTAAACCTTTTGCAGTAATGTGGAACCCCAACCTGCCTACTCCTATTACCCTGAAGATGAGATCTTGCACTTCTATCGCTGGACCTCCCCACCAGGGGTCATCAAGATTATGGCAATCATCAGCATTATTCTCTGTGTGGGTGTATTTGCCTGTGTGGCCTCCACTTTAGCATGGGACACTTCTGGAGGGGTGACTGGTTATTCTGGCTATGGAGGGACTTCTGGAGGGTCTTATGGAGGAAATTATGGTGGAAGCTATGGAGGCTTTGGAGGTTACGGTTATGGCTCCGGTTCCGGCTTTGGCTATGGTGTTTTAGGATCGCAGAATGACCCCCGGACGGCAAAAGGTTTCATGATTGCCATTGCCATTATCATTTTTGCGGTTCTTCTGGCTGTGTTCATCATGGTGATCTCCCATCGAGGACGCACCAGAAAGTTCTACCTGATCCTCATCATCGTTTCTGCAATCATGGCGTTTTTCATGCTCATTGCCACCATAGTCTACTTGGTTGCAGTAAACCCTATGGCTCAAACCTCAGGCTCTATGCAGTATAATCAGGTAATAGCCCTGTGTGCCCAATACCAGGACCCCCAGATTGCAAATCAAATGCTGATCAACCAGTACCTGTATCACTACTGCGTGGTGGACCCTCAGGAGGTGAGCACTTTTACTTTTTCTAACAAATACATAGCGACCTTTAAAACTGTCATGGTGAATCATGCAACTAAATCTACCCAAGGGCATGCTTTAAAGTCTGTTTGCCATCCAGTGGCAGCTTTCTTTAATATAATGTATCATTTTAAATATATAAAATATATTTTAAAAATACAATTTAAATATATATTTATAAATTTCAAAACATTTATAATGTTTCATGCAATTTCAGCTTTAATTTCACTGAAAGTATAATTTTTTTGCTGTGGCAAATGTATGAGAATAAGAAAGCTTTTTATGCTTACACATTGTTTAATTTACCATGAAATAGGGTTCTCACTTTCAACTGCATTGTAAGTAATCAGATTATTTTGACCATTTAATGTGCAGTCAAAAAAAGGACAAACACTAAAGATAGACTTAACTGAAAAATAAACCCAAAAATTTATTTTAAAAATGTAGAAGCTTTAAGAATTTTTAATCACCGTTATTTTAATTAATAGTTCATCTTTACTGTCCTATGCTAAAAGTGTTATGACCGCTTTTGTGGTCTTGTCCTCTATTGTCCCAGGCAGTGGCAATCGTTTTTGGGTTTGTGATCACTGCATGTCTTATCATCATCATGGTGTTTGCCATCAAGACCCGTCAGAAAATCAACACATTTGGAAAGGAAAATATTCTGTGGCGTCGAGAGAAATTTGTGGAAGATCCTAACCAACCCCAACATGTAGAAGATTGGGTATGTAGGTGTTTTAGCCTTGTTTTTTTGGGGAGCGTGGTGTTTCTGGGAATGTCACAGCCTTCAGTGCTGACAGTGAAACAACAGAGGGATATTCTGTTATGAGAAAAGGAGTGCCATTAGTGTGAGAGCAGGTATTTGGTTCACTTCCTGAATTGTTGATCCATTTCGAGTATACTTCTGGTGGCTGAACTGTGTTTAGAGTTGCTTGGTCATAACGTATTGCAGGTGGAAAGACGAGTTTCTGTCTGCAGAGGCAGGTGGGGGAGGGGCAGTTACATACCTGGTTTCTGGGTGTGGTTTGTTGTGACAGTTTCACTACAATGCTTTGTGAAACTGGCTTGGGCATTCTGTGGAAAAAGAAAATGTATGATCATTTTGGCATCATCAGATTGGTGCTCTATCATATTGGCACACAGTAGTCTCCATTCTTGTACACAACACAATTTCAGCTGCTAAAAAAACCACAGAAACGCTCATTTAAAATTTGCACACAAGAATTGTGACATGTAAAACTATTTTGGGTCCGTACTCTGTTGAGATGAAAAAATAAAATGTTTTGGCAATAATTCAGCTCATCATCTTCTGAAATGGAGTGATTGAATGTTTGATTCCATAGTGAACTATGCAAGTGGGTTTTAAATCTATAATTGCCAAAAGCAGCTCTGCAACAAAGTACAAATGTGGTTAATTTGTGATGAAATATTTTTTTCCTGTTTTTATTATTATTATTTCTTCTTAGGTTCATATATATTAGGTTCATTATACTTGATGTTCATATATGGAAGTATGTCATGAGTAACTTGTGTGTGTGATTATATGCACTGAAACTAAATTAAATAATTAAAAGAAAAAGTGTCTATATGCTGTTGTGGAAATTCATAGCATACAGCTTGCGTGACTTACTCACCTGCTTTTAAGCAAGTGAACAGTGAAAGACATGTTCTGACTTGTATCAGTAGACACTATAGTTTTGGTTTTTTTTTAGTTTGCTCTCTTGCTCTGTCTCTCACAGGTGAATAATGTTACTGCTGCACCAGATCATGTGCTGAGTGAGTATCCTGAGAAGTTTGGAGGCTCAAGGACTTACCTGGATGACAGCTCAATCTATGACAAACCACCTGACAGCCTTGTGTTAGTATAGCTCTCTTGCTTCAGTGATCTAATACACCCCCCACACACACCCCTCCCAAAGTTAGCTCCATTTACACCAAAGTAGAAATGTAATAGAATGTTCTAGAATTTGGTGTATTTTTAAGATCGATAACAGAAATATAAACCATGGAGCTTATCATTGTCAACAGCTAATCAATGTAGACCATGTGTTAAGAGTGCTGCAAAAGAGTCTGTTTTTGTGTTGGTTCAGGGGCGTAGAGCATGCCGTTCCAGTGCAGAATATGTCTCCCTACTACAGCAGCTCTGATGTGGCCAGCTCAGCAAGCAGGCCCAAGAAAAGACGTGCTGGACGCCCCCGTCGCACAGATGGGAAGGACTATGACACAGACTATGCATCATCTGGAGATGAGCTGGATGACCAAGACTTCTCTACGTAAGTTCGCACCTAGACTATAATCTTTGGAATTTGAATGTAGGCTTTATAACTTTTTTGGGGTTTTTTTTAGAGATTGTCTGTTGCAGAACCCCAATGGATGGAATATCATAAAATGCGTTCTTCTAAAGAATATGGTAGTGATGCAGCATGTCAAATTTTGAGATTAAAAATTGGTAAAGTGATAAAGTGCATTCATGCTTTTCACTAGGTGGTGCAATACAATAAATAAGTTATAATAAGCTATGTTGCAAAACATAGAAGCCAACTCGCTGTACAAATTTTTTCCATATCAGCAACGAAAAACCCAAAAACATAACATATCATAAAAATCAAACACATAATTAAGTAGGTGAACCAAATGTCCTCAAGGGACTTTTGGAAGTAGGTGTTACCACCAGAAAAAACACTACAACATGGCACGCAAGAAACAGATTCAAGAGCTATTAACTGTTCTAGTGTACTGTTTTCTAAACTGGTCCTGCAGCACTCTACATTTTGCCTTCAACCCTGCTCCACACCCATTTAATGGCTTGTGAGTTGAACCAGGTATTCTGGGAGAACTGCAGGAGCAGGATTATGAAACATTGCTTTACTCGAGAACCAAACTTCAAAATGCTTCCTTAAATCCTTAAAGGAATACTAATTCAACCTAATTTTCATCTGCATCTGTTTCATATAGATAATTTCTTTGCACTATCATTGTGACAAAAAAAAAGAAACTGAACACAAAATTGTCAATAGCGATCAATTGTATTCTACAGGTTAGGGCAAGGTGATATGTGGAAATTTACTTTGTAGTAAATTTACTTTTTTGCAAACTGACACTTGAACATTTCACACACTCCCCCTGCCCATCCAGTGCAATGCTGCTAGCTAGGAAAGTGAGATGAAAGAGATTTGTAGTTTTGTATTTTGCTCGTCAAAAGTGGGCTATTTCTTCTTCTATATGCCATGCAAAGATTTTAAGAGATGTAGATAATGTACATCTCTGACAGGACAGTCACATGGAATGAAAGAAGACCCACACCTCCTGAGGTTTTTGTAGTTTTTTTTATACTTCCATTTTTAGCTAAATGTGTACACAGTTAGGTTATGAATTAGTGTTCAAAGCATTTTAAAAATCCTGTTCAATTATGCTGTGCTCATTACATCATTAGCCTTGCTAATATTATCTTCACATGAAGAAAAAGGAAACATCAGGGTGTAAAGCTAACATTAAGTTGGCACTTTGGCTGAGGAGCTCAACTTATGTTCTAATCATCGGTAGAATTATGCAATGCATTATCCTGGAGCAGTGTGGGAGTGTTTTCAGATTAGGATATTTGCTGAATAATCATTTTCCCTCACCTATGCACTGATCAGCCAAAACATTAACACCACTGGATCTATATTAAATATAGGTCTCCTTGAGATGGCTCGATGAATCTTTGATGATACTCGATGAGTATCTTTCTCAAGTCTTATAGACTGTTCCAGGTATGTAGTAATTAGTACCTACCAAAAGTGATCCAAGATAGGACAATTAGTGAATTAGCAACAGTCAATGGCACCCAACACTCACTGATTCATGTAGGAAGTGAAGACTAGCCTCTCTGGTCAACGTGAATGTGGAATATAATGGAAGCCTGTCCCACACCACAATTTTCACTGTTTCAGCACCATGACGGGGACCGACTCAATATTAGATAGGTGGTTTTAGTAATCTAGCTGATCTCGTGATACATTGTCATATTGGGTCACATAATGCCTTTCTGAGTTTTATGTTATGGCTGATTAGTGTGTACCAAAGACAGCACTTCATAAAATCACAAAACTGGTATTATCTGTTTCAGGAGAAAACTATATTCTAGAACAATTGGGATTTAACTTCTTTGAACTTTGATTTAACTAATAAAACTTCAGTGAAAAGTTTCCCAGTGTTCTCACTCATGTACTTAAATGTATTTTGTGAATATAAACAAATTTAGAATTTGACAGCCACAACACACTAAGTTTGTGACCGAGCAAAATAAGAGTGAAACGTTTGTGTAATTTAAAAAAAAAAATTAGTTACATTGTTTTGAAGCCCTCCACAATAAGCAGGTAAGCTGGACACACATGAGGGAATCATGATTGGGTATAAAAGACTCTTACACCAAAGACTTTGTCTATGCAAGCAAAGACGGGTTCTAGCTCGCCACTTTGTCATGAGAGTATTGTCAGTTCAAAAAGAACATTTCTCAACAAGATTACAAAGAATTTAGGTCTTTCACAGTACACAATATTGTGAAAAGATATATAGGAATATAACATGGGAAGTCCTTGGGTTTTTCAGCAAGACCGTGCCAGACCTCATTCTACACTACACATGCTATAGCAGCATGGCTTCATAGACACAGTGTGTGTGCTTGACAGACCTGCCAGCAGTGCATGGAGCTCATGAAGAGGAAAATCCAACAACTGCCAGCTCAGACTGTTGAGTAGCTGTCTAGTATCAAGCAAAAATGGGCAAACGTTCAACTTGCAGAACTGCAACAGTTAGTCTCCTCAGTTCCCAAATGATTAAACAGTGTAATTAAATGAAAAGTTGATTTAACACAGTAGTAAACATGCCCCTGTCTCAACTTTTTTTGAGTGTTACAGGCATAACATTCCAAATGTACTTAAATTCTTTGAACATTTATCAGTTAAGTAAACAAAAACAAATTGCTAATTCCTTTTTTATAGCTTTTAATAAATAAAATCCCAACCTTTCTGGAAATGGGCTTTGCATTACAACATGACATAATTAAATTCTTTTCCTGCATTCCTGTATTCTGAGCACACTAACTCATTGCTTCAATTGCTGCATTTCCTGCACAATGCTGCACTGAATGAAGAAAAGTGTCTGAGCTTTAGTCACAATTCCAATTTCAAAACAAGTCTGAAAGCTGTAGTAGATGCACATTAAGTGGGATCATTTACTATTATTTAAATGTGAACATGTAATTTTCAGGCAATGTATAATAATTCTCTAAAAATCAAGAAAACCACCTTTCTACAATCTGAAGGTTTTAATAGTTACACCCTGATATTAATTACTTAAACTAAACCCCCAGATTTTGCACCTTGGACATCATTTTCTTCCCTAATGAGTTTGCATCCCTGAGCTTTAATCAGGTCTGAAATGTGCAGACTTTTAGTTGCAAATGGGCAGTGGTGGCCTAGTGGTTAGGGCACTGTGCTGGGGACCTGAAGGTTGCAGGTTCAAGTCCCGGCTCAGGC
>JBBPDA010000037.1:12554856-12569172 GCA_037974385.1 Arnoldichthys spilopterus | reverse complement strand
GTGCAGGTCAGGTTGGTCCAGATAGCAGAAAGGGGCAGGATCACTGGTATCTCAGCAGGGTAGCTCAAAAAGAAGAGAGAGATAGAGAGAGATGTTAGAGATGCTGAAATGTTACGAGTGATTTATGTGCCCTAATCTAGAACTCAAAAGTATGCAGGGGGGAAAAAAAACTTGGAATTTGTCAAAGTGTCAACACTGCAGACTTTTCATGCTCTTTTAAGTTTCTGGTACAAAATATTAGTTTTTGTGTATAAGCAAACATGCTTTGACTTTAGTTGAGTGGGTCCTAACACTGGTTAGGTGTTGGCTTGATTGCATTTTGTAAACACACACAAACATACACACACACACATGGGACAGGGGAAAATAAGAGTGAAAAGTTCATAGAATTTACATTTTACACCATTTTGAAACTTTCCACAATAAGCCGGAACATTGGTAACAGCTGAATGCATCATAACTGGGTATAAAAAGAGTCATTGCAATCAAAGATTTAGGTCTTCACCATCTACATTACATAATGTCATGAAAAGATTCAGGGAATCTGGAGAAATCTCAGTCTGTGTAGGGCAAAATATATATATATAGTATATATAGGACTAAAACAAGCATTATTTTCTTTAAAAAATCATCTAGAATTAGCATTAACACTGGTAACCTGGAAACCAATCATATGCCTGGCAAATCTAATCTCTACATTCTCTGTGTGGTGTATCCATGTGAAGATGCAAAGTGACTAAAGTAAAATGACTCTACTCTCTAAATAGAAGATATACTGTGTCTCAAAGATTTTTTTGATTCAGTCATAACTCTCATTTGGACTGATTCTTTACTGATTCTTGGTCTCGTTCATGACTTGACATGTTCTTACTCCAACTCCGCACTTGGGCTAATCAGTAATTATATGTTGTATTGAAGGCAGACTGACTGGTTTTAGCTGCTCTCGTAAAGTAAGAGGAAGTTATCCAATACCCATATCTACTTGTTGACTCATTCTCCACATAAATTTTAGGTAGTGAATGTCAGTGTGGCTAATATACTTGTGTCATCAGATTATAGGGAATGCATGTGAAGTCACAGTAAGATCACTGCGGTTAACACCTACCAAGTGGCAAAAAAAATTTTTGTCCAAGGTGCAGCACTAGTGTTGACCAGGAAAACAATTTTAAACACATCTAAAATGGCTGAACACATTCAACAAGACTGAAGATTGATTCAACAAGAAATATTTATAGACTTCTGAAAACTACAGAAAACTGTTTGTGTTGGCTGAAGTAATTGACGTCAATAAAGCAGATGTGGCATTTTACCTCACTACAGACATAACTGCAAATGTCAGCATTGTTAAATCTTCAAGTCTCTTCAAGTTCTGCCATACATGTACAATGGACTGGCAGTACTTTTCCTGTCTTCAAAGGTTTCAGCTGGGGTTCACTTATTCCCTGACTGCAGTTAACACTAGTGAGTACCAGCGTTGACTAATGTAACTACCTTACAGTTTTAAAAAAAAATTGCAATACAATTTAAATTATACAACCCTGTCTGCTAAATATCCAACAGAGTTCTTGTAATTTTAATTGGTGTTCATTTAAGTAGATAATCAATAATCATCAATAAAATAACCTGCATATTTTGCTGCTCAGTCTGACTGAGGTTCACAGCTTATTTCTGCCTAGCGCTAGCATACGTACAGCAACAGAATAACAATGGTCTTAGAACAGAGCTTTACTTACTTATATTTTACATTTACTTGCTATTCTCCTGACCCAACAAGAATTTTTTATGAAATGAAGAAATGAAGATGCAGCTATGAACAGTATAGTAACCCCACAACCCTCTTTTAATAAGGCAGCATTACCACCAAGGCTTTGAAAATCGAAGACATTCTAATAATTGTGTCTTCATTGTGCTAATGAGTAATAATATGTGGTGGTAAGGTGAATAAAGCATTTTAAGACACATGAGGATGAATCTGGCTTTCTCTAAATGCAGCCAGGAACTGTGCATAACAGCTGTTACAACAGGATCGAGAAACTGTAAGTTCTGGGAAATGTGCTGTTCATCTTTGCATCATCACTGGCATCAGACACACCGTTTTGTAATATACACATGCATGATGATGCAGGCTGTAACAGAAACATACTGACATTTATGAAAATATTTGTAGAATATATCTGTTCTAAAATTTTAATAGCGAGCATTAAAATCCATATGAAAATTTTTTTGTGTGCCGTTTTTTAAGGTCAAATAAGCTAGCTAAATCTGAATCTTTACTTATTTTAGTGTTGTGACCTTTTAAGGACAATGTAGAGACCACATAAGGGCAAAGCAAATACTGATCTTTGCTGCCTTCTTGTGGAGAAAAGGTTCTACTAGAAAGGTGTATCTATTCACAGAGGAAATCTTTCTTGTATCTAAACGAGTTTATCTTAGTTTTTTTGCCCTCTAAATAGGAACAGATGTTGAGCTGATGATTAAGTAAGTTTGCACCTTTGGAGTTTCATCAGGCAATGAGCAACTAGAATGGGTTGGGATGTAGGATTTCTTGTTGCTATAACTGTTGTATGTAATGGTAAATTATATCCCACTAGATTTCAAGAAAGGCCAAACTGTCAGTTACCTGGCTTCATCTCCTTCACCTTCATAAACTACAGGCCCAAATGTGGAAGACACACTAACTCATAAAATTATTTTATATAAATTATAAAACAAATGTGTTTGACAACTGATTTTCAGTGTGCTTTGGTCTTTGTGAATTCTTCTGCAAACGTTTTTACACAGCTCATATTTAATTTTCAAAACACAAATTCAGGGTTTTCAGTCCTATATTTTGTAATCCCTGATAGTTAATTGAACTGCTGTTGTAACAGGCCACTTAATATCATACCTACCAGTCACTGCACAATCCAGGACTGGAAACTGGATTCAAGGTCTGGATCTGAAGATTGGAACATGAAAAGTGGAACAAAACCAATGGAACATTTGTCTTCGTTATTGCCAAACTGACTTAACTGTGAAGTTAATTATTGACATTTTTTTGAGCAAGGTACCATCCTACTACACTGCTCCCCAGGTGCTGTTGGTAGCTGCCCGCTGCTCTACATGTACACGTGTGATGGGTTAAATGCAGAGGTCACATTTCGTTGTGGTGCTTGAGTGTGTTCACAAAAACAGTCACCTTCACTTCTTCTGAGCCTTGGTTCCTACTACAGCTGAGAGTTTTTTTCTTTGCATTGGTTGCCTTTGGTTTGCTAATTAGATTCTGTAAAGCTGCCTTGTGACAATGTCAGTTGTAAATAGCTTTACCGCAATAAAATTGACTTGAATTTATAAAGTGGCACAGTGGGTTCGATTCCCAGGTGTGGCAGCCAGGGTTCTTTCTCTTTGTAAAATTTGCATGTTCTCCTTGCGTCTGCTTGGGTTTCCCTTGGGAGCACCATTTTTTTTCTCAACAACCCAAAGACATCAGATGGTTTGCAGACCATGGTGTTTGTCTTTGTGTGGTCTGACAGTCTGTTTGCTCTATCAGAATATAGAATAAGCAGCTCAGATAATGAATAATATAGAATAGAAACTGATCATTATTCTGTTTTCAACATGTTTAATAATACTTGTAACTGAACATCATAAAGACTTGTCTTTGAAAATTAAGGCTTGGATTTCAGACCTCTAACAAATCTCTGGAGAACAGATGTTCAGGGTAATTGTCCATGACTGTCACTTGTGTAATTGCTCCATCTACAGGAAGATACATTGAGTGGCAAGGAATTTTAAACAGCACAGAATTTACAATGGTCTTTTTTTTATTATTTCCTAGCAAAAGGTTGAGATTGGGAGAATTAAATGCAATAAGCAGTATTCAATATTACATATATTTAGAATTTATACAAAAATGGCTGGTTACAATTCAGCTATTATTTTGTATTTGAAGAAAAAAAAAAAAAACAATCTGCCAGCAAATATTCTCTTTTTTATAGATTCTATGATTTCAAAGTATATTAATATACAGCAATCTCTATCCTACCAAAACAGGAAAATAAACAGCATTTCTCCAGATAAATATATCAGAGCCAGAAAGAAGCTTAACTATATACATTCAATCTTTCGAGCAAACAGAAATGAACTAACTGAACAGAGGCTTGCCATGTAATTCAACAGATGAAAAATATTTACTTGGGATCAGACAGTTCTTGGAACCAAAAGTTCATTACTGTTAATTGATCTAGAACATTAACTCACAACAAAAGAACACATCGGAGGGCATGTGTCAGTATTCAGAACACAAGAGCGATCTTACATAGGTGGGACTTGATTTACAGGGCTGTTTTATATGCATAGAAAAACGAAGAGAACTACAGTCCTGCTGAATGGCAGTAACAAGTTTTCCCCCAGATATTCTCTCAATCTCGTTTTCTCACACATGAACGAACGCGAACACATACATACATAAACACACTACCTAGCCCATTTGCTGGAATGTAATTAAGAAAAAAAATAGCAAATCCAGAATACAGAAACGGTATCTTTCCAAAACTCCGCAACCAAACTTTCATTCAAATACTTTCAAGCAAAAAGAGAAGTGCAGCTAAAGTTGACCTTAAATTTAATTTGTCAAGCTTATGTTTATGAACACAGCTCGATGAATCAAAATAATGTGACGGGCCATACAGAAAAGAATGCAGTGCCTAGGCATTACGTAATACTGCATGAAAAGTAAAAAAATTGAGAGAGATGTCCTTTTTGTGGAAAGATCCCAAAACTGTGCATAACTGGGCAAATCAGCGTCTCTCCTACATGGACGGATAAATCATACACTTTGGCAGATCACACAAACGGTAAATAGGGCCCTGGACTTAACTATCAAAATGAGAATACTCATGATCAGTCTATGTTTGTTACATAGCACTAAATATGGAGTAAAAAGGCGTGATCTCAGAACCATGTTCCTAACCTGAGACACTCAGTATATATGGACCCAGGTTAATCATTAAGCATTAGCAGCTTTAAAAGGTCACAGGATGTGATGCCTAAATGAAAGATTATTTAGAGGCAAAAAAGGGTGAGAAAGGCCTGAACAACAAAGTCAGGGGGTTCAAACACAAGAAAAGGTCTGATCAGTACATTTTCGAACATGCATAGGAGCTGAATAGTGTAAATCTTCTGCTTCCCCATAAAGACAAACATGCTTCCCATGTTCAACTGCAGAGAAAATATTCTTTTGCTGCTATATCAAGGTTGGTGGCACTATAAAACATCATTAGAAATCAGTCAAATTAAAGTGACAGCCCATCATTTTTCGATGTAATCTATCTGCTCCATTTGAATTGTATGGTTAACTGCCACAGGCAATAATTCACACATTTCCCCCTACATAGGAAAAAGACAAATTACCCAAAGCACACTTAGTGACTTCTATTTACAGTAATATGCAAAAGTTTGATAATCAAATCAATTTTTTGTTTATAGTAAACAAAAATTCCCTATTTAATGACACTCATTGTATGTTTACTTTCTTTTGCCCCCACTATAATAAAAAAATAAACAAACAGTAATGATGCTTTAAATTCTGCAGGTGTGTTCTCCCTAGAAGATGTGTCCTCACATCAACAAAACATGCCTCTTCACCAGGGCACTTAAACTTTTGCATATGACAGTTACTCAAGTCAAATAAATATAGGAAATTGACTGTCCAGGGCTTTTGACCATATTGTAAGGATGAAGCAAAAAGAAAGAGATTAGCTTGAAAATGCTGGACTATTCCTTTAATATATAAAATGGAACCATAAAATTAAAAATGCTTTCCTAGTTTTGATAACCATGCTTTGCTTCAGATCACATGGACAACACAACAGGGAAAGACCACCTGTAGATTTCAGTGTGACATTACCTCTTTAGTGTAGGCAGAGAACGGAAGGGATAATCTAGAGTTAGAAACTAGGGGGCATGAAACTTGGTAGTGTATTCCAAACTTACATGTACACCCAAAACCCAGAGCAGTTCCTGCTGCCCCAGCTGGCACTTGCACATCTATTGGCACATTATAGCATGAAATGAAGCAGACTTGCAAAAGTTCAGGCTTTAACAGTTTGAAGCACACTGCCTCAGAACAACAATAAAGGCTCTGATGCAGGACCATATTGATAAGACATACGCAGTAAATGGTAAAAAATGGTACAAGACCCCAGTGTGAAAGCATCAACAGAGGAGGAATCAGATAAGGATGAGGCAAATAGTGGACGTGCTATTTGACAGGCTTTAACAGTCCTGCACAAAAAATGCATTACACCTTTTGAATAAAATATCTGCACTCTAGACATAAAAAAGAAAAATTAAATACAAAAAATCAAGTTAGCTGTTAAAATCAAATTCTGGCATCAGCTGAAGTTAAATAGGTTAGACGGAGAGTCAGAATACTTCTCTCTGGCCTGGGGCTGCTTCTTCTGTCCTGCATTCCTGGATCTTGCTTGCACCTGTAAAGCCCAATAAGTGAGAGATCTGTGAGATTCCACTGCATGCCTGCACATGTTCGCATACACCCTCACCCATGCAACAAAGCTTGTTAAAAGCAAGCAAAAGTGTACAGAATACTGAACACACACTTGCATTATCTTGTTTTTAGGGTTTCTTGTACCCAAATCTAAGAGCAGGTAATGACTAATTTAGTTATGGTCATGGAATTGTGCAGCGCAGCACATTCAATGACAATGCAATACACATATATACCAATGAGCCACTTAGTAGGTCAGTACACCTACCTTGTACAGTGAGTGCAGACTCATTGGCCATTTTGTCAACTCCACTTACCACACATCATACTTTAGAAATACAGATTGTACTCCATCATTTTTTTCTGCATCATCTGTTTTTACCCTTTTACCATGCTCAACAATGGCAACCATGGACCACCAGTGAGCAGGTATTACATAATTTTTTATTAACTTGGTTGTACAGCTTGCAGATGTTATTGATTACTTCCATCTAATGCTGCACATTGTATTCAACATTTGGGGGGGGCTACAATTTGTCATGTGTAATTTTAAACTACCAAAGGGCACAAAGTAAATGGCTAATGAAGAAAATAAGACAATTAATGTAGATACAAAAGCAGTTGCACCTAGCATGTAGCTTGTCAGTGTATCTCTACAAAAACAGCAACTGCAGGGACCAAGCACCACATTAAGTCATTCTCACTGAGAATTTTGCCGATGAGACCAGTATAGCATAGTGCTGCAGTGCCTTATTTTATCTCCACAGGGCAGGTGTGGTTTTTATTCTAACCACAACACAAGAGAACATGTGACTTTACTCGTCCATTTAGGAGGTCTGTCTGCAATAAAATTATGAGATGTGCTTTTGACTGGAACAAACATTTGTAGACACACCGGCCCTCTGCGGATAAGATGGGGCACCCCTGGCATTCCTGGCTATATGGATGTCCAGCTCTAGAATCTAGAATCAACTACATTAGCCTGCCAAATGTTCTTATTCAACTTAATAGAGCAAAAATAACAACAATAATAATAATAAAAAAACAAAAACAAAAAACACTATTAAGACAGAAGTCCTTTCAGTGCTTGGCCCCTACTTTAAAAGTCAAGGTACAACAGGTCAAGGGTAGTGAAGTGAAAAATATACACTCTACTGGCAGAAGAGGAAAAGGATAGACAGAATGACTAAAAGACATGTAAAAAAAGACAAACACAGGAACCAAACGTCTTCAACGGGCCAGTTAGAGGGGCATTTAAATGACTACTTACCTGAGATTTATACTGATGATGCAATTAAGTTCAGTTAGGTGGAGACAAGTTAATGTGCATGAAAAAGTTAATTTAACAGATACTTCACAGGTGCTCATGCTTAGGAGTGAACTTGCATTTACCTCATGCAAAGTACACTAACAGTAGTTGTCAATTGCATCAAAGAATGAAAAGTGAAGAGCAAAGTCTAGGGATGCCATTGGGGAGAAAATATTAAAAAAGGAAGAAGACAAAAGAAAGAGAAAAGAGAAACAGGCTTAGTTTGAAGGAAGTATTTATGGGAAAAAAGTATATTCTACATTTAGCCAGCATCTCTTGCACTATAGACATTGTAAACTACCCATGGTAATAACAAACAGTGTTACTTGCACTAAATGTCCATTACCAAAAGTTGTTGGATGTGTCCATACCCTCAGTCACAGCTCTGTACCTTGGGTTGTGTTCTTTTCATTCAGAAGTTTAGTCTGGCTGTTGGGCAGGATCTTAATCTCAGGTGGATCAGGGCTCTGTGCTACCCGGGATGCCATCAAGGCATTGAGGTACTGCAAGCGGGTTACCTGAGAAAGATTAGAAGCACAATGAGGGACTGGACATGGTGCCACAACAACAGAACAGGATTCCACTTCCATTTTTTAGTCACTACTCATGGTTTATACAGCAGTAGTAGGAGAAACTGTATGGTAGGTACCAGAACAAGAACTATAAAGCAAATGTAGACAAGATAGCAATTTCACAATACACAGTATATAGCTTCTAAGGCTTTTTACCAGTTGGAACAGAAAAATGTGTGACTCCTCGATAACCAAGTCTATAAAAAACAGTGATGTATTTTACTGTAACATGAGCAACTGCATTATGTAAAAATGTTACAGGTGGAAAAATGTAAGGAATTAATAAAATGAACTCACTGCTAAAGAGATGAATGTCAGTTACATGTTATCAAGTAAGTCATATAGTTATTATACATTATTGGATACTTGTTTTGACAGGGTCCAAACAACTGGTGTAAAATCAGTTTTATGATCCATGCAATGACCTAAAAGAGAGGTCCTTGTAGACCCTTAGTCAACTTTTAACTTAAGACTTGGGTATAGAGAAAAAACATGGATTAGCTCAGGGTCGCAAGTAGGCAGTGGTAGCCTAGTGGTTAGGACCTTGCCCTTGTGAACAGACGTTTCGGGTTCATAACTGCCCACTGTTCCACGTGTGCACGTGTGAGGAGTTAAATGCAGAGGTCACATTACATTGTAGTGCACTATGTGTGATTCACAATGTTCACAATGACAAATTAAGACTGGGAATCACTAATCTTATACTGTACTTGTGACAAACATGATATACTAGCATAATGTAATCACAATAATGGTAACATACTGACATATTGCCCACCTATACTGTGATATGTGACATTATGTACACTCATCAATAGTATGTTAATATATTCATGTTACAATGCAAAAAAGAGAAAATCCACAAAAAAACAGAGCTTAATAGCTGCTTGCCTCAGGCTACCTTGATAAGCTGCAGGTCAGTAAGGGCTCGGACTGTGTAGTCAGGACAGTAGCTGGACGGGCTGGTGGCATCTCCCATCTCAAATGGGTCTCTGGGTGAACGATGGTGCGTGGAGACTGGGGACTGATGCACTGTTTGGACACAGAGAGGAACAGATAAAAAATAAACAAACATTAAAATATTAATTGGCTCAGGTCTTCAAAAGAACTCCCAAGACTATGGATGTTCACCACGGCTTCATTTTTGATTCAGGTTGGCATCAACAGCAGTGAGAAATGTAATTGTTTAAGATAGTAACTGCTGTTTAAAATGGTTTATTTTTATGCACTGCATACCAGAGGAAGGTGCCGTCAGTGCTGACACACCATAGTAGGTGAAGGCGCCATTCTCAAATTTTAAGCCCTCCTTTCCGATCTCTACCTCCACTCGCCCCTATTTAGACAAAAACACACAAACAACAGATGTGCAAATTATTGGTCTATTCTGTTATGAGCTAATAAAGAAAAACAAAATCAATTATTGCTTTTAAAAATATTTTTAAATTCAACTGTATTATTATTGTAAATGTAAACATCAACAAAAAGCATGGCTCCCAAGGTCCCAAGGACAGCTTACACTTTTTAGCCTCCCATTCCCAGCTACAGGAAGCACTAGGTGGCCATGGGCATAAAATGCTAAAAGACTTAATTTCTGCTCACACTGTGCAGGTGACTTAGCAACTTAAGAGGCAGAGGTTCTCCAAAAACACCTGCTTGTGTTTGTGTGCTAGTACAATTTAACAACAAAAACTTTTTTAAGCAAATATTCCCTTAATGAAAACTGCTACTCAAATTTGTCTACATACAATGAGGATTCCTCAGTATACTGTAATTTCCTTTGCCTTGTGGTTAACACTGATTTATATGCTTAGTACGTACACCAACAACCTGATATTTCAACAGAATGGCAGATGCCATAAATAATGCAATAGGCCATGAAGTCCATTCAGACGTTTCTGCTGTGGTATAAGACCTGGCAAGCTCACCTGCAGCAACAAAATGAAGTAATCCACAGGGTGGTTCCGTGTGTAGAGATAGTGATCAGGACTCAGACGGTTGCTCTGGTCAAACTTCACTTCTTGGTTGACACTTGGGTGCCGTAGGAGATGAAATAAGACTTTTTCTGAAACCCGTTGTGGACTAAAATGCTCCACCTCTGCAAAAGTGGAGAGTGTACTATTAAATCAAGGCAAATCAAGACAATTTTATTTCTTTAGCACTTAGTACAACGGAGCCTCTAATAAGCAAGCTAAAAGGAACAAAGAAAAGAAACTCCCTAAGCTGTAGGAAGAAACTCTGGGAGGAACCAAGGCTCAAAAGGGGAACCCATCCTCTCTGGTTGGCACTGGATAACAATAACAAACAAAAATCACTGGCAGTAAAGTCTATGTTCAAAAACTGGAATAATATAAAGTACTGTATAGGATACTGTGTAGGATATGGATTCCCACATTTTAGAGGACTGAAAACTGGTAAGAAAGAAGCACCGGTCTGAACTCTTAGCACTGTGGTAATAACACTTAAACATCAGAATGGGGAGGAAAGAGGATTTAAGTGACTTTGAATGTGGCATGGTTTTTGGTGACAGAAGAGCTGGTCTGAGTATTTCAGAAACTGCTGACCATCTCTAGGGTTTACAGAGAATGATCTAAAAAAAAAAAAGAAAAAAATCTAGTCAGCGGCAGCTCTGTGGACAAAAATGCCTTGTTGAAGACAGAGGTCAGAAGAAAATGAGCAGATTGGTTCCATTGTTTAAACCAAAGTATGCAGAATAACATCTCTGAACACACAACCCGTGGAACCTTGAAGCAGATGGGCTACAGCAGCAGACCACCTGCCAGGGGCCACACCGGTCAGCTAAGAACATGAAACTGAAGCTACAATTTGCGCAGGCTCACCAAAATTGACATAATTGACAAAATTGGACAATACAAGATTGAAAAAATGCTGCCTGGTCTGATTAGTCTCAATTTCAGTTCTGACATGCAGATGTTGGGTCAGAATTTGCCGTTAACAACATAAAAATGTTGTTCCACATGATGCATCCAGCCTGCCTTTTATCAACAATTCAGGTTGGCGGTGGTGGTGTAATGGTGTGGGGGACATTTTTTTTTGGCACACACTGGGCCCCTTAGTACCAACTGAGCATTGTTTAAACGCCACAGCCTACCCGAGAACTGTTGCAGGTCCATCCCTTTATGACCACAGTCCATCCCTTTATGACCACACTGGAGTCGTCTTCTGATGACTACTTCCAGCAAGATAATGCACAATGTCACAAAGTTCACATCATCTCAAACTGGTTTCTTGTACATGACAAAGAGTTTACTGTACTTAATCCATTAGAGCGCCTTTGGGATGTGGGGGAACAGGAGATTCATATCATGGACGTGCAGGTGACAAACCTGCAGCAACTGCGTGTTTCCATAATGTGGATATGGACCAAAATCTCAAAGGAATGTTTACAACACTTTGCTGAATCTATGCAATGAAGAATTTAGGCAGTTCTGAACGCAAAAGGGGGTCCAACCCAGTACTAGCAAAGTGTACCTAATAAAGTGGCTGGTGAGCGAGTGTATAAATGTAGGTGTGTAATATATATAAAAACAAATGTGACCTCTGTAAATTTTCAAAAATGTTAAACTGTTAAAAACAAATGCATTACAATAACATATTTAAGGCTGGCCCCTGACAAAACATGTAATGTGACTAAACCCTAAACAACATTTTAATACAACCGAAATTACAAGTTCACTGTTGCTCCAGATTACCCAATATTAAACTTTAATTATTTATAAAAAGTTTATTTGGGGAAACACCAAAACAATATCAAACCTTTTCTTCAAATCTGACTAACCATGTGCAAATAATGAAATAAGATTGAATACTAGCTTAAATAATCTGTAACAATCCCACTCTTACACAGACAGATAATAAGGGTTTACTGAATTTACTTGTTTCAAATGAGTCCATTACCTGCACAAAGATTAGTCTTTAGGTTACCTGGTTTTTGCAATAATTTTCTGATGTAACAATTAAGTCATGATGAACATAACTGAATCTACTAAATTCAGTGCATTACCTTATTCTGTACATCACTCATAAACAAACCACTACGAGAAAGTAACAATTTTGATTATGCCAAACCTCTGGAAAGGAAGCGGTGAGTGGCCAGCAAGAGCTGAGGAGATGTACGGATCTTCAGCTCGCCTTCAGGCAACTTGAAGAGAGAGAATTCCTCTTGTACTGTACGTGGCTCCAGAGGAATCTCCAGTGATGCAACAGGACGCTTCACTTTCATATTCACTGTGAAAAGCAGAGCAGCGCACAAAGTCAATTTAATAAGGGGGGAAAGGCAATTAAAGGAAGCAGTTAAGACAATGGTACACTGACAAACCTTAATGCTGGGTCTGCAGCATACCTAGGATTGATTTTAAATGTTTGAAGGAATGCATATTCTTTAGGTGGAATAAAATCTGAAAAAATCTAAATTATTTCCAAGCAAGGATTTTTATATGAATGTTTAGAGTGCAAATCCCTTTCTCTCTGCATCACACGTATACACATACATGCATGCATAAATACATGCATACGCACACATAAATGCAAACACACACATGCACGCATAATATATATATATAAATAAATAAAACCATGTGATATTTCAGTTTTTCTTTTTTAATAAATCTGCAACAAATTAAACAAATATTTTTTTTGTCTGTCAATATGGGGTGCTGTGTGTACATTAATGAGGGAAAAAATGTATTTAAATTATTTTAGCAAATGGCTGCAATATGACAGAGTGAAAAATTGAAGGGGATCTGAATACTTTCCGAACCCACTGTACAGTGAATGTGTGCTGTTTCCAGCAAGATTTCCTAGTGACAAGAAATCAAGCCAGCAAATCACATGGACTATTTTATGGTGAGCCCATGTATTCTGTAGATGACTCTAACTTGTAGTTTGTGTAGGTTGTGTGGTGTTTAACACAGTGTTGGTTCTTGTCAACCTTTGTCATCTGCCTTATGGCTGATTAAGAAAGTTCAGTTGACATTAATGGTTGGCTATGAGCGAGAGTTACATATCAGTGCAAGAGGGCAAAAATTAAAGAGATTTTTCAACACCAGTGCAAGTACCAATGTTTTAATGCTAGAGATGGGCCTTTTAAGTACTTTTGCTTTTCAGGTGTGAAAGTCATTGAATTTTTCCTCCATGCCTAACCCCTGACACATGTGAGAACACAGCCAGGAGCAGTGGCTGCACACCTGCGTCTTAGGGGCAGCTACGAGGGTAAGATCCCTTGCCCAAGTGCCTTGCTGTTTACTCACTTACCCCACCCACATTTCCCTGCTGGTTCCATGGATTGAACTGGTGACTCCACAAGCCCTCTCCACCAACTATTAGGCCATGGCTGTACAGCTGGGCTGCAAAGACTTTTGATCAATTTGGTAGAATATAGGGCTGTCCATTATAGGCTCTACTCAGTAGGAGTAAGTTCCGTCAGCAAAAACCAGAAGAATCAGGGTATCAGGATTGGACATGCTGGTCCAGACAACAAGATGGGACAAGTGCACTGGTGTCTCAGGGGTAGCATGCAGAGAGATAGTGAGAGAGTAAAAGAGAAAGAAATAGATTGTTCGGGATGCTCAGTGTTACGAGTGATTTAAAAACAAATGTACATTGTGGTCTGAGTGCAGAAGCTCAGTCAAGAATCGCTATGACATCATAACTAAAGGGGAGAGCCAGAAGGAAACACAGACATGAAGGGATCCTGGGGCAGCCAACCACTCAACCATCAAAAAACCGGAGTGAACATGCCAGAGTAGGGGGTGACCGCATCCAAACATCCCAGAACACTCTATGCCTGCATTCCCTCCAGATTTACCCGTTTTCTAGAACTAACAGAAGGCTTGACTAAACAAATATGATGAAAATGAAATGAAAGTGACTCTTTGTCATTGTGAACACACTCAAACACCACAACGAAATGTGACCTCTGCATTTAACCC
>JBBPDA010000037.1:12530301-12548525 GCA_037974385.1 Arnoldichthys spilopterus | reverse complement strand
TATATAAAGGATGTGTGTATAAATCTGTCTTTCTCAGCTGCTGTAGCAAGTTACATCCCCAATAGGGGAAATAAAGTACTACTCTATTCTATTCTATTCTTTTCTATATATCAACATGTTAATTCATAGTTTATAAGTGACTAGGATATACCCATAAATGCAAGGTAAACAAGTTTTATAGAGAAATAGATCTCTCAGATTTATTGTCATATTCATTAGAATTTCTCCAGCATTTATTACAAAACACTATGTACACATTGCTTTAAATAGAACAACCAAAGATAATTGGAGGTACAGTACATTTGCTCGTTACACTCTTCTTCCCTTAAAAGAGAAACATCATATATCAATAATCAAACTCAGTGATTTGTATAGTAAAAAGAAAACCACTTCAAATTCGTCCCTTCAGCAAAACTGAATATGTATTATCAGGGAGAAAAATGCAGTATCCATCACAAAAGCATAGCTGAAATACAGTTTTTTCCTTTAGTTGTGGAAAAACCCACCCTTTTCATGAAGATGAAAAATTTTTTTTTTGCAATGGCAAATAAATAGCAAACATAAGAAATGGAAGACAAGCATGTTTCTAGGAGAAATTATGGTGTACCTTAGTGTTCAAAAGATCTGTGCTAGATTGCTGGAAAAGGCCTTTCATTGTTCTATGAGCTGTAAAATGTGACGAGTCATGCACAGTGGAAAATGGGCCCTTTTCCTGCAAACACATACTCAATCTTTAACCAACACTGTTGACAAATCATCAAACTGATCCAACTGTGGACACTGTATTGTTTAAAAAAACATGTCAACCATCTCAACTATGGGAGTAAAAATGTTCCACCATTAGAGCTGCTCAGGAACGGTGGCGATGAACATTAAAAGTAGATTACTGGACTGGACCTCTAGCCCAAAGGAATTTAATTAGTTCTGAGCCGCAGGAGTGGTCGCTCTCTACAACTTGAACCCAAGCGAGGCAAGCAAGCCGAGTCGCCTTCGTTATTGTGCCGAAGGAGATACAGACAGATCAAAGTGCAAAAGGCTTTTGTCAGTTTGTTTACCGTTGAATCTGAACGCGCCGGTTCCAACTTTGGTCGTGTTAAACAGTAGTGCGTGGTCACAGACTTTATATTCACACAAAAAACTCATTATATTACTCATTATAACTAAACACATTTTGGTTCAAAACCCAAAGGAATATTGAATTATTGTACATACACAATATCAACTGAGGTAACATCTGAGCCATTTCCCCTCTCTGTGCAATTTCATGACAATAAACCCCTGCAATAACTTATCTATCTATTGCTTCTTGTTTTTAGACCTCTCATGAAGGCAACAAAACATTTATAAATAACTCATAAGCCATATAAACACTGGGTAGTGGTCCACAAACAAACAAACAAACAAACAAACTATTCAACATAAAATAACGCTGCTCATTTTACTGAGCAATTCACTGACTGCCACTTTAACTCAGCTGAGAGTACAGTGTATAAACTGGGGGAGTTTTTACGCATGCATCAAACTACATTTAGCGATGAATACTGAAGACAAGGATTAAAATTTTCTCCCTTTATGGTAACCTTTGATCTCTAGGTAATGAAATGAATGTAAAATATTTACGTTGATTTTGGTGTCTAGTAGAGTACTAGCTTTGCGACAATGGGATCTATAGGTATTCTGGTAACAAAATGTAGGCCAGAATTCATATGGCTATGTGACACATATAAACCTTTCATAACTGACATAAACCTACAGAAACATTTATGAAGGCTTATTTCAACAAGCATCAGCTGTAACCCCCCACCTCAGGAAATGACACCTGACACTTGTTGGAATAAGACTTTATAAATGTCTGTGTAAAATAATGCCAGTTGTAATGAAAGGTTTACATATGTGTCAGGTAGCTTTATGAACACTCTCCCTTGAAGTGAAATGTTACTGGTTTTCCTAGAACAACATAAAATTATAACAATATAATGTTAGTTCAATACAAGGTGAAAAAGTGCACACTGACTTATGACCAAATGGTCACTTTTCTGCAGTATTTCATTTCAAAACGAATGGTTAAATGGTTGAAAAATAATCAGTGATCTCAAATTACAGCAAAAAATGAGAACCAGTTCCAGTATCCAAGAAAGCTTTTTGTCTGGTGTGGGGTAGAAAAACACAGTACATTGAATGTACATCATGGTATCAGTTCACAGTGGATTCTGTATCAGCACCAGTAAAGCTACGGTTGTTTTCAAGGTCTGGAATGTATTCTTTTCTTTGTGTCTTACTCTAACATTAGAGAGAGCTTTTCCACACAAACGTCTCTCATTGACAATGCTGACAAAAAACAATTAATGGGGTAAAGAAGTGGTTATTTTGGAAAAAACTGTGGTAGGTAATAACTTTGTTACTAGACGATCTAGCCTCTCAAATGAACCATATACGACAGCGGTGTCCAAGCAAAATATTAAAATCTACGCATATAAAATATTAACGAATCAAAGGAAATACAAATTAATTTAGGCAAAAAAAAAAAAATATATATACTTTATAATTTATTTATATAGCATATACTCTGCATAATATCTATGGGCTGGGGATGGATTTTCTCAGTTTGAACATAGAGCATTGAAAAACAGGCAGGTATTGAAAATGTACCCTCTATTAATACTATTTCAAGTTGCTGCTTGGTTTTTGTTTTTTTTTTAAAGCTATTTGCATAACCATTGTTCCAGAAAATTTCCCTCATTTTAATGTGTAAAGCTACGTACAGTCTAAAACAAGTCACAAAACCTTTAATCTAATGTACAACTACAATAACTACAAAGACATGAAACTTTCTTTGAAAAAAAATCATGTTAAATGGGGTTTGGTTAGAGTAACCCAAACACCACAGTTCCCATGGCGTGCTTTTTGCAGAAGTAGCATAAGGCTATTAATGCTCAAGCACTCTTACATCATATGTCCAAAAATCTTAAAAATGGGGGAAGGTGGGGGTAACAAGTATTTACAATACAAACATTTGGGCTTGGATTCAAAGAGGATATAAAAAGTGCACATCTTGCAATAATCTCTTATATTCTAGTGAAACACTGCCATTCAAAAATGCCCAAGTAGGTTGTCCAAGGCATTTTTGGCTTTTGCATGCTACATTTATTGAAAACATTTGAGACAAGGGGGGAGTTTTATATGTGTTCACCATGCAATGTCTGCAGTGACCGTAGACAAAAGGAATTCTAGCAGTGGTCCTCATGACCCACTGACTGACTAAGTCAGACACAGCCATCTAGCTGTGTGTAGAAGAAGAAAAAGATGGCATGCCTGCAGGATAAGAAAAGGGTACAATGCCTTACGCCAAAGTTTATCTGTCTATGTGCTTGTGTGTTGGTTTGCATATGGTTTGTAGATATGCCAGAAGCAGGTACAGAAGTGTTAGCCTTTATGTGCATGTGTCTGTGGTTGTAATTGTAAGTGAATGGTATTAAGCAGCTCCTGAAACGCTTTGTCAGATTGTGCTCTCGGTGTGTGCATGGGAATGAGAGATAGTGTGTATTGGGGCATGAGGATGCGTGTGAGGGTTTGAACTGGGATAACTATGTAGGTGAATGTGACTGTGGGGTTGAAGGTGTGGGCTGGAGTTAGGGTTGGGGTTAGAGTTGGAGTTATTGTTAGTAAAGGACTGAGGATGGCTATGAGGGTGTAGCTGTGGGTGAGCAGGCCTTTGACTAGCCAGGCTGTTCTTGTCATTGAGCAGTGAGGTGGTCTCATCTGGGCCTTCTTTGGGTGCCAGGGGTGCTGAACTGTGAGTCATGGAGTTAATGGGGGGTGTCGGAGGGGGAAGAGATGCTGGGTCCAGTCGGGTGTGATTGCTCTCTGGAGACTGGGGGGTACTATCCAACCTGGAAGCCAAAAGGCCATTTTGGTATTGAGAGCGAGTGACCTGGGGAAAAAAGAGCAAAGAAAAACAACAATAATAAAGGAATTAGCCGCAAACAGTGATATTATTAGCCTTTGCCTAACTGCAGGAAAATCTTTGGTGGAGTGAGAGCAACTAAACCCCAAAAGGTTTCAGTGCCCATTTCCCTTCAGTGCTGGCTTACAGCTGTGTGCTGATTTTGCAATTCTTTGGTTTTGTTCTCATATTAAAGAGTTGACACCTTTCAAACTTTCATGAATTACAAAAATAATTGCAAGATTACTAACTAACCCCAATTCCAGAAATGTCAGGATATTTTCCAAAACGCAATAAAAAATATCTGTGTTAATTCATGTGAACCATTTAACTGACAAAAGTACAAATGTACTTTTACATGTGCTTGACTGATCCGCTGTCAGTCTAAATCTCCTATTGAAAATTTATGCTGCATCATCAAAAAGTGAATCAAACAAGAATGACCACGGGCTGTTGCTTAAATTAAACAAGAATGGACAAAATTTCCAATTGCAAATTTACTATAATAGTATTCCCAGTTCCAAAACAATCAAAAAAGATAGTTCGATAAGGATATCAATCTGAGTTTTCCAGAAGAGATCAATTCAGGCTGAGAACAGCAGTCGAGCTAATGGGTTGCTCATTACAAATTATAATAGGAGCCAAAAAGGGAGGTGATGATTGTCTGTGCAGTCCCTGGAACAGAGTTTTAGGTTAATGGATGGCACACAACTGGCTCACGACTTTTGTTCTACTGCTTCTCCTACCTTCACAAACTGCAGGTCAGTCAGGGCACGCACGTTGAAGTCGGGGATGTACTGGGGAATGGAGGCGCTGTTGAGCTGTGAATTGCTGCCACCAATGGACAACGTGTCCACTCTCTCTGTGCAGCTCAGTGAGGCTGAGCGATTCAGGCCGCTGAGGTGCGACGGCGAGCGGAACTCTGCAACAAGCAGAAAACGTGAGCTCATGCAGTGACGGGTGTGCATGCACACGCACGCACACACACATACACACACACACACACACACACACACACAAACACACACATATTTATTCTCTCTCACAGTCCAAAGGTTGAGAACCCCACACACCACACAGATACACTCTTGGGTTATCGTGCTCACACATCTGTATAAGAGAATGCAAGCAAAAATTTTACAGGAAGTGAAATGAGTTTACATAAACTGCTTCCACACATCCACCTCACACACAAGTTCAAACATGATGTGGGCCAAGTAATACTTACTCCACAGGTGAAATTAAACAAGAAGACACCAAAAGCAACACCAACAACAAGCATCAACCAGTCACACTTATGAATGGGATTTGATGCAAATGACTGGGTATTATGAGAAAGGCAAATCAGAGGCATATGTTTATGGCAAGGTTTAACTTAGCTATCCATGCTGGTTAAAGGGGAAGTCCACTGTTTTTTTGTCAGCATGATTAAATTGTTGTTATGTAAACAAAGGTATCTAATGTAAAAAGCTTTGTTATAGAGAAACCTGCCAGGTCAGAATCATTCACAACAGTGGTTATAAGAAAACCAACATCTGATGCTGTCACGTTATCTTCTTTACAATTATTGTGGCCAAAAATATTTTACATTACAGCTGATTTGCCATTATCTTGAGTTTTTTTCACACTGCTGGAGTGTGAACCACATAGTTACTGCTGCAGGATTATCCATCCAAGATTATATGCCACGGTTATCACCAGTACCAGTATATTGAGATACCCCTAAACTGAAATGCCTTCAAAGGCTCCTTCACATAAAGTTATTACATGAAATGGTGACAAATATTCTGGCTGATGCCTGAGACGCTATTTGTTATAACAGTTTTGAGATAAAGTGTTGCCCTAAAACATTATTACATTTGTTTATGATGGAGAGGTACATGCAGAAAAAATGCCCTCAAATCTTTATCAACATTAAACTAACAAGATTATATATCAGATCTGGTTTATCTGGTTACTATCACAACCATTATATAGAAAATCTGAGAAATGAACCATGTCAAAGTACACCACTCTGAAAATGTTGCTTATACCTCAAGAACTGCATCATGCAGAAATAAGAAATCAGTGGAATTCCCTTTTAAGAGCTGTATGGGCATGTGACTAATAACAGGTACAAAACAAAAATGATCTATACACGCTATGCATTAGTCCACTGGCTCCTCTTACAGGTGATGTTAGAAACTGCCTTTACCTGAATTAACACTTTGGTTTTGACTTATGCTGTGTCTTGCTACTACAGTGACACACAAAAATATATGTTGACGAAGCAATGGAACAAACAGCGCAGACAAAGCCTGAGGTTAAGCACATGCATTTTATGGCCACTGAATAAAAATGAAAAGGATATATTTAAATGTGCTTTTTTGGTGAAAGAGGGAATTATTTTTTTGGTGCTAGTCATAAAATTTAGGAAAATCTATCCTGGCCTTTAGGTTTTAATGAAGCACTGGAAAACTTGTAAAACAAAATTAAGTAAAATGTTTGGAATTCAAGAAAGGCCTCACTGATTTGACATCAAGCATCAAGATTGATATGAGAGAATGAAGTGCTATGGCTGGATTTAACTACACACTCAGATCTGGTGCAACAACAGGGGTGAGAGAGGCTTAGTGAGGTCTTGGCAGAGGAAGTGATTTCTGAAGAAGGCAAGAGAGGAGCAGAACTCCAGATTGCAATTCAGTCCACTCAGAGAATCAATGCCAGAGTCCGCAGGTCCAGCAAGCCATCTTTTCATTTCTCTCAGATTTAACACCATATACTACTAAATGATGTCCAGCCATTGTCTGCATTACACTCACAATTACTTACTTTTCATGTGCCTTCTTATGTGTTTTTAGTAATTCCTTTAGAGAAACTGTTACAGGGTTAAACTACATAATACTGGCAAAAACCACATAGAATTTATTGAGAAATTGTCACACAACGCAATTTTGATCAAAATACAAAACATTTAGAGTGCGTCATTAATTTCTGTAAAAAGTGTGATGAGTGCTAAAATGATTGGGTGTAGTCTTTTGCCAGGTATTCAAGGTTTTTACAGGCAAACATCGAATTGATAGGTAAAGCAGAAAGTTCAAGACTAGTTTACTTCATGTTGCTACCTACTTAACATTATACCCTACACCACTAGCTATTGTAGCATGTGATCTATCTCAACAGTATGACCTTCCACAAAGACAATAAAACACACAAAAATTCATTTGAAATAAATGATGCATTCTAAAATTAGTTTTGCCAAAAACTGGGTTACGTGCTCCAATTTCTCATTAGGCTGAATGGGATTTTTGCTACTGGTCTCTAAAGCTCGTCTAACCTCACAACATTTTTGAGTGACAGAGCTTGGATAGGTGCATTATGGGCAAAAAAGCAGATACTGACTTGGACATGGACCAACATAAATGACGCAAATCATACACTGGTGCTTGAATGTTTGTGAACCCTTTAAAACAGTGTATATTTCTGCATAAATACAACCTATAGCGTCATCACATTTTCATAGCCCTTAAGAGTCTTAAAAGCAGACAAAGAGAATCAAATTAAACAAACTGAACAATATTTGGAAGAAAAATGATCCAATAATGCATTAATTACTAATTCTTACATGCAATATACTCCGGTATAATACTGCTTTATTGTATTCTACTGTTCTATTTTCCCCTTTGACTGTACTTACTATTGCACTACAAATACACATGCAAGTGCAGTTACTCAGCTGCTATATTACATTGCATGTTTGTCCTTTCTCTTATGTGAATTGTATTATAGTATTGTGAATCATCCTTGTTTACTCCCTTTATAATTATGTTTATTATTTGTGAATGCACCTTAGGATTGCCACAAATTTTGTTGTGCTTTGTGCAATGACAATAAAAATGCTTATCTCTAATAATGCCTTTAATCTTATATCTGTGAGTGACAAAAGTATGCAAAGCTCAATGATCACCACTTAAATTGAAGGTGAAATTTGAGTCTGGTGTTGCAATCAACAGGATAACATTTACATTTATTCATTTGGCTGACGCTTTTGTCCAAAGCGACTTCCAAGACGTGGAGCATTGTAGTGGGACGGTACCTTGCTCAAGGGTACCTCAGTAGTGCCCGAGCTGGAACCTTCAGGTCCCTAGCGCAATGTCCTAACCACTAGGCCACCACTGCCCACTACAACATATCAATCAATCAGCTACGAGCAAGCACCCTGTTCTATTTAACCTTATGTTAATATTCATGAATTTACCACCATCAGCCTGAACAACATTGGTGTGCATGGCAAGGCTGCAAGAAAAAAACCCATTGCTCTCCACAACGAACATTGCTGCTCATCTACAGGTTGCTAAAGATCAGCTGGACGAGGGCTAAAAACATGTGGACAACTGACACTAAAATAGAACTTGCTTATTGAATTGAGATGTGTCATGTTTGGAAACAGGAAATACTGCATTATAAGATAATGTCCTTATCCTATCTGTGAAACATGGTGGTGGTACTATCATGGTTTGGGCATATTTTGCGGCATCTGGGACAGGATGTTATGCCACCAGTGACTGAAAAATGACTTCTTAATTATACCAATGTATCACAAAGGAAAATTATATTACAGATATGTAGTATTGGATAACTTTCCTCAATAAACAACTGAGCAACTATAATATATATCTCTTCATCTACTTTTAGGACTTCAGATGCAAATATTGAACATTCTACGGGGTTTACAAACCTTCAAGCACTACTGTAAATAACATTAAAAATTTACCTACAGCCTTCCCACCTTCTGAGATCAGACTTGCTGGACAAGGGCTCATGAGAAGATGAACCAGGAAAAGGTGATCTTTATTTGTTGTAAGTTTATGCAAATTTAAGTCCCACCCACCCCATCCCCTATTTCCCATGTTAGTGCCACCCGGCTTGCCCCTCCTCCCACTGGGTTAGCTCCCAACATGCAGGGATTTACCTGGGAAGCGAGAGAATAGAGAAAACCTCTTAAGAGAAAGGCGCCGCGGCCGGGGCGACACCACAGAGGGGGAGAGAGGGGGGGTGACAGCTGAGAGGGAGGAGCGATAGCCAGAGCAGAGGAGGAGGGGGGAGAGACAGAGAGGATCTTTAAACAGTTCACAGTTGGTCCAATACAAATCACAATCTCAGTGCTGGGCAGGTTGACTCTGTATTCTGTCAATTTCATCTCTGACTCTGACTTTTGTACAAATCTGTATAAAATGTGACCAGATGTGACTAAGTTACATAGACTGCTGCATTGTTTTATCATCAGATTTTAACTTGTTTTTTCTTTTTCCATATTGTCAGTTTAGCCCACTTATGAGTGTAGGGCCGCCAATTTCAATTATGTTAGTATAGGGCTGCAACAATTAACAGACCAAATCGATAACTCTTAACTACACTTAACATATACTGCTACATCAACTAATTAAAAGTACAGATACAGATTATATTTCCAGTTTATGATGTTGCATGATTCTATAGTCAAGTCAACTTTGATAGGCTACAGTACTTATTGCTATTTATATTTTTTTCATTTTAAATAATCTGGTCGGTTAAATCTTCTTGTGGACCACAGAGGTTTATGGGTCTAAAATGGTTTGCTACATTTTGATTACATTAAAAAAAAAAAAAATCTGCAACTGGTCTCAGGTCAAGGCAAAAACAGTATTTTTACATCAAAATTTTACAAAAAATGTAGTTTTTTGAGAACAGGTCAAAAATACTTTTTTTGATTATGGTGTTAAAGATCACAATCAATAAGAAATTTTACCTTTTCTTTATCACTAGGCTAAAAAGTATCTGTTTCTATTTATTTGCAACGTAAAAAAAAAAGGTGTTTTATGTCTGAAAGAGCATTGCAAAAGAAATCATTTCATCATTTTTAAACAAATTGTTGTTATAATGCTGACCAATTCATTCATTTATTTTTTGATTGATTCATTGATTGTGGAAATAACTGGTAAGTGCACCCCTGTGTTAATAATCAAACAAAGCAATGGTCCTTTTGAAAAATAATCAATAAAATAAAATTTAATTGACCAATAAGCATATATAATTGGTAATAAAATATAAAAAATATGCATATAATCAACTAATCACTGTCAATTTACTGACAAATTGTTGATTTTCTTTAAGTGAGAAGTTATGTTTTACTGAGTAATTGTCACAGCCCTACCAAAGTTCTACAGGTAAAATGTTTTGCATATTAGGACACCTGACATTAATGGGCAGATGCACTGACTCTAACTTATGTGTAATAAGTTTTGATAAGTCAGGATTATTTTTTGCACAACATAAAGTAAAAAAATGACTAAATCTGAAATAAAGTGGAATACCCAAATACGCAATTATAATATTATTAGGTAGAAGGGAATTAAGTGTGGGGCAAAATTATCATCTACCTCCTGAAAAACATTAAAAATAGAACATCAGTGGCATTTAACATTGACTTGTTTGCTGTGCACATCAAACACGTGCGGGCACACACTTGAACAGATGCTCGGCACATAAAATGCCTGAAGTGAATTCTGACATAGACTGAAGCACGCTTGAAAGATGCAACATAGACACAGACATCATTACACACGCAGTACTGTTTTCAGCCACTAGATGTCACCACTACAAAATTTGCACATCCTGACCCGCACCTTTGTTCTTCTGGTGTCAGGGTTACATAATGTGATATTCACACATGTAAACATGAATACATGTCACAAGGCAAATGACAGAATATTTCCCTTTTTTCACAATTTAGCATTCAGAAAATAGTATTCAGAGCCATACAGCCATGTTTTCTGCTGACATTAGAGAGATGATGATTTATAGCAATTATTATAGATATGATAAAAAGTCAAATCTGTGATTTCTTCCACCACCAAATTTAGTCGTCTCCAATTCCTCCCACTTGGACTCCCAGAAACGTAATACTACCAGCACTGGGATGTTGAAGGTTAACACGTCCTTCTTCTGAATCATGTGCAGCCAGCCACCACATCTTTTCAAGCTGATGCTGATGCAATGTCAATAGACAGCATCGCTAGTTTGTGGTAGAACAGTGACTGACAATTCCGTTACATCAGCTAACAGGCAACAGTGCTGGCTAGTATTATGTGATGTGCCACTTGGCCAATTGTGCGGTCTTGGACTCCCAGCCATTGGAGGCTGCCACACCACAGGGACCTAAAATTACAGTCTCCCCATGATAGGGCCAATGCTTAAGATGTTCCGCCAACCACGAGCACTAGCTAGCATCTTTTGAGTAATTTTGGACAGGACAGGATGGCTGTACTGCCCACCCAGAGTGAGTGAGACCAATTTTGCTGGCTTGGACTCCCAGCCATGGGAGACAGTTGCATTTCTGTATTGAAATTCTGTATTGCTTGCAAGACTGAAATTGGCTACTGGAGAAGGTACCAAACTGAACTAAACTACAACAAAACTATTGTTTCTTTCTCTGTGTAAAACAAAAGTAAATAAAAACATGTCCTAGTTCAAACTCACCCAAGGAAGGAGCAGTTAATGCCATGACTCCATAGTAAGAGAATGGGCCGGTCTCAAATTTCATGTTTTCATTGCCTGCTTCCACTTCTACTCGGCCCTGAATGACAGAAGAAAAAGAGTGTGCAACTTGCATTCAGAAAAAGTGCAAATGACAAAATTTAAATAGGTCTTAGCCAATGTCAAACTTAATGTGAAATTTAAATACATTAGAATTGATGGTACCTGACTGACTGGAAGCTAAAATTACCGTGAGGCCATTTTCAAAAAGCCTCCTGGACAGTTTCTATTGACTGGGTAATTCAACCCTTTTTAAAAGCCACTCATAACTTGTCAAAGACGCAACCAAACTTCAAAACATCCAACTGATTTTGTTTAAATTCATAAGTGAGATCACCAATCTTCTACACAAAGGACAAGTGCAACTGCAGGTTCCAGTCAAACTTGCTGCTTTATTGTAATGAAAAGCTACAGTGACTAGCACTTTTCAGGAAAAGACTGAGGTGTCCCCTTGGCTAGGTTGACTTCAAGACATTATCATTACAATGTCAAAATTCCCAACTGGTATTATTCTTGCATTAAGATTAATTCAATTGTGTTTTATTTATATAGTGCTTTTCACAACAGATGTGTCACAAAGTCTGGGTCAGAGCCCCTAATAATCAAGGCAAGGCGACGGAGGCAAGAAAAAAAAAAAAACACCCTGAGCTAGAAGAAGAAACCGTGGGAGGAACCAAGACTCAGTAGGGGAACCCATCCTCCTCTGGTTGACACTGAATGGCAGTAAAATCAAAAACAGTCAAAAGATGAGAAAACGGTCTCAGTTTATGAAGGCGACATTAGTTAAGGTCCATAAGTTTCATTGCTAAGGTGTAAACAGGAACGAAGGAAGCCCCACTGATCTAAACAATCTGTTCAAGGGTAAAAACTGGCTGGAACCCTGGGGATAGTAGTTCATAATGGAAGGGGGTGGGGCAACTCCTGTAGTCTTATTGTTGCAGACGATCTAGTTGACAGCACGGTCTGGCTGGAAGCCTCGATGATGGCAGCAGTCAAGAGGGTCAGTCAGGCTGAACATATGGGCAGCAGTTCCCCTTAGCAATGATAGTCAGATAGTGGCAACTCAACACAGTTAATCTTCAGCTTGTGCTTCACAAAACTGTTTTTAAAAAAAAAACAAATTATGCCTACCGACCAGTCTCTCTCAACCACCCCTCTGGGCCCACCAGCCAGTCAACCTTTGCTCTTGATCTCAGCTCCCAACACAACAGAACCAAGCTATTAACTGCTAAAGGTATTTTCAAGAGCATTTCTTTTTTTCCCTGAATATTAACGATAATATTATCTCAGAACATATAAAAATGTTTAATGGTAAATATATACAGCATGAATTTAATATTTATATACATATTTCTTGTACATTTCTTATAACTTGAATAATGTGAAAAGTTGGGACTAAACTGCTGTAGCCTAAGTATATGGAGGTAAATTGCGACATCACAAACAATTAACATAAACATGGTTTTGCAGTTTAGTGTGGACAGATGATGGAATGTTATAATTTATCATTTTATTAATGCATATATACATTTAGTATCAAAAACGTATATTAAAACAAGAAAGGGTTTTCTTGATGGGAGCCTTAGGGTTTAACTTATAGTTCAACCCTGTAAGATCTTATATAAAACAACACATACAAGAGCATGTTACTTTAGATTATTTTGGGTCCTTGTTTAAATACATGGACGTGTCCTTCCATAGACACACACTTTAACTAAAGTATTAGTTTAAAAAATGTAGATCTGGCAACACTTGCTCTTTCTTGATCTCCCTGAAAGGACGTTGAATGTAAGCCTTCATTTAAGTTTTTGAAACCCAAAGCCTCCAACTGTGTCCATGCTTAGGTGTTGGTGCTGAATAATGCAGCATGCCAAAAACAAAGTCCTCTGCACACACACTTCACATGGACTATCAGACTCTACTTCCTACACCACCGCCAAAAAAACAGAAACTAGATCTGTGGAGCACTGTTTGCATGATACTGACACTGACAGAAGCCCTTCAGTTCCTCTATACCTGATGAGATATTTCTAATACAGTGGTGTGAATATCCAGGTGTTGTTGTGGCCACTGTAGAGAAACTTAAGCAGAAACTTAAGCCCCCCCACACACACATACACACACATTCCAAAATTCAATAAAAACTAAAATCTGTGATTATCACATGACCCTTTATTTACCAGTCAAAAGTGAATTTTGAAAATTTTACTGACCAACTTAATTGTATTTTTTTAAACATACACAAATTTATCATTTAATGGCTGTGACACACTCAACAAAGGTTAGGACTGATTTAACATAAAGTGCACAGAATATTCATGACTGGGTAAAGTAAAGTAAGGTAAAGTAAAGTATAGTATAGTTAAGTATCTATCAGTGGCTCAATCTTTGCAAGCAAGAATCGGTTGTGGTTCACCCCTTTGTCCCAAATTCATGAGAGAATTGCATGGATTATTCAGGAATGGCTTGAGGAACATAAGTTCAAGGAATTGATTTGGCCTCCAAATGCCTCAGATCTCAATCTAATTCTGCATCCGTGGGATGTGGTGGATAATCTAGTTCACATCAAGAAGGCCCCTACTAGCAACTAGGAGGACTTAAAGGATGTGATTATTTGGTGCCAGATACCACAGAAAACCTTTAGACGACTTTATGAAGTCCATGCCTTGATGGGTCAGTGCTGTTTTGGTGGCATGAGGGAGACTTACACAATATTAGGCAGGTTGTTTTTAATGTTATAGCTGATAAGTATAAATTCAATTTTGTTTTATTCTTTGCTTAATTCAGCCCAGATGGAAAAACTGAAGGCCAGTGGTATTCCCTTACTTCTATTCATGGTATTTTTCCTTTACTTCCATAATTGTGACCTTTATTTATTGATAAATATAGATCTATATTTTTTCCTTGAATCACACAAAGGCATGCTTTGCCCAGCACATCATAAATTAGCTGCTGCTTATAAATGAGCCAAAGGAGTTTTTTGGGATTAAGTTACATAGACATACAGTCAAGAGCACAAGTGACATAACACATGGATGGAAGAATACTCCTACTGGAGTGCCCTCCGGCCCAGCACAGGCAGCGGATCCTGAGAATTCACAACGTGACGTCATGCTGATGGAGGTAATCCTGATCCCTGACCATCATTACTGCACATGCAGGCCCTAGTGAGGGTTAACCTTGTGGTGTTAACTGGCCAAAAGCTGCAGAGCGCTGAGAAAATCCGGCATCTGATTGGCTGATCCTTGGCTTGGATCGCTCAGTGCCTCTGCAGCCTCAGGAGGCCAGATGACTTTCTCTCATTCTTCGTCCACCAGCTTTGACTGAATAACCTGTTTATACTTCAGAACATTGTAGCAATATTACTTAAGCAACACAACATATCAATGTTTTCTTTATGAGCTACCGATTACTAAAATAGAGCCGCTGAAACTATGAAGCATTGATTTATTGTTAGTGTGTGGGGGTGAGGGGGCAGGAAAGGGGTGAGATTAATGCTGTGATGCACAGACTCAAAGGCAAGTCTCTCTCTCTCTTTCTCTCTCTCTCTTTCACTTATGTAAGAGGGATCAATTAGTGAAGGGCAGGCCTGGCGAATGCAACTATGTCTCTACTCGCTTATCCTACAATAAGGTCACACAAATGCTGCACCACCCATCAGCGTGCAACACTACACCAACTTCAGCCATAGGGCAAAAACAACATTGAAGGGCACCCCTGAGCTGTCACTAACACAAACAAGCCAAGCGGATGACTTGTCCACAAAAAGCACACACACTAAAGATTGCTCTTTAACACTGAAACAAACATGGCTTTTATGCCTCTACAGAGGCTCCTCAGTTCAGGGTTAGACCAGGGCCTGAACAAAGACATAAATCAAGAGTTATGGCCATATATGGCTGTTCAATCAACCCAATTAGCCAAATTAAAGACTGGGTCATTTCAATACTCTTATAAAACAAACAGTTCCAACCAGGACTGGTTGGTAAATATACTCAGTGTATTGAGGCTTGTTCCACAATACATGTAGTTAATGACTGTATTGTGAGCATTGAGCAAGTGGTCATACAAAACTCAACAAAATTTGATGAATACACAGAAAAAAGTTGGGACAGAGATGTGTTTACCACTGTTACATCACCTTTCCTTTTAATTACACTGCCAGCACAGGATTTGCTTTGGCTCTTGCTCTCTCAATCACTTCATCTCTCTCACAGAGGCTGCAACCCAAACTGCCTAATTTCACACTAGATATTGTCTAAAGATATCACACAACCATTAGAAATGTATTCAGTGGTGTTGTAGGTGAAGAACAGAAGTGTGTGGTTTGGGACGCAGCTTGAAAAATCTCACATTATTACCTCACACAATTCCCCAGTACATCCACACTGCACAGCAAGGCCGCTACCTAAGACAGCCCTAATGGACAGACATATGTGGAAAAGTAAAGTAGAAGGGCCGTGCCTCTGTCTACTTTATGAGTATGTTTTTTTTTGGAGAGAATTACAAGAAAACTCCCAAAGATCAGGCTGAATCCATCAAACATAAACAGAATTACTATTTTCTGTTCCAACTTAAATGGCACAGTGTTTTGTTCTGACTGCTCTACCTCCTAAGGTTGAATTCTGGTAAGAAAATGAACTTGGAGTGCTAAATTAGAAATGGATCATGCAGTCAAGCAAAGATTTAGCTGCTGAACTTAGCACCACTAAGCAATGCTTTGGGCTAAAGAGGGGTTCTGCACACGTGCTGAGCATGACTTGAGAATAGTCAGAAGCTATTTGAAACTGCAAACTTTAAAATATTCGAAAACGTTTCTTACTTTTATTTAAACTGGCACTTAATGTCAAAGTGTTTTAGATATTTCAAAATAAGGAGAAATCTATTTTGTATCGCAATACAGCCTACAAATTTTGCAATATTTTTAAATGCCATGTTGTCCAGCCCTAGTTCCAGTTATAAAATGTAATTGTTTGGCCCACCATAACTATGATAAGAACATGATAAGAAAAAACTAAAGTAAAAAAACTCTGAATCTTGTAAAAGGCATTCTGTCATACAATGTACCTTTTATGTCGAATTTCCAGATTGACTTCCTCACCAATAGGAAATATATTTTTAACCCTCAAACATTCCAATGGCTCATTTTCAAAGACAAATGAATCCACTTTAAGTACAGCAAAGAGCAGAAGCAAGCTGGCAGCTTTGCCTTTGTTCAGGGCAAACTTGCTTCCCTTTAGAAAAAAACACATTATTTGATAAATTTGAATTGTATTAAGAATTAATTCAATTTAAAAACGTCACTTCTTTTGCAGGCCACAGATTAGCTTACCTGTAAGAGGAGTATGAAAAAGTCGACAGGCTTGCCCCGCTGGTACAAGTAGTGTTGCTGAGAGCGCTTGTCGTTCTCATTAAATTTGATTTCCTGAATAACATCTGGATGCTTGAGGATTCGCAGTAAGACCTTGTCTGAGATCTGGAGTGGACTGAAGAGACTCACCTCTGAAGAGAAACAAAACACTCAGCACCATAACCTCACTGACATAGACAATGGTACAAATCTTTCAAATGTTTATTAAGGAACCTTCAGAAAACTCACCAGTGGCCAAGAACCGATGGGCAGCTAAGAGCAGCTGGGGAGAGATCTTCACCTTGGATTCACTTTCTTGTTTGAAGGCTGAGAAGTCCCTCTTGTTCTTATTGGGGTCTACCTTCTTCCTATTACGATTGTCAGCTAGTAGAGAAAAAGATCAAGTATGGAGTTGAACTACATAATAGACAAATTACCATAGTGTTGTGGTGCTACACATTCTGATATAGAACAAATACATATGCAAACTCTTGAAATGGCATGGTTAAAAACCTACCTGTATCATTTTGACAGCAAATAATAATGTATATACAGCTCTATGCAAAAATCTGAACACCCTGGCCATGTTGATTTTCAGGATTAACAGTTAAATTAACATTTTCACTGTGTTCCATGTATACAGTGGCAATGACAAACACCTACTTGTCATAATTATTTATACAGATTCAAGAAAACACAAACATAAAACACCATTTACACTGGGGTCATGTTGTGTTGATCAGCAAGTTTGACTTTTTGCATGTTTCAAGTGAAAGTGACTATTTGTCATTGTGAACACACTCAGCACCACAACAAAATGTAACCTCTGCATTTAACCCATCACACATGCACGCATGGAGCAGCGGGCAGCTATCAACAGTGTAGTACGGTACCTTGCTTAAGGGAACCTCAGTAGTGCCCGGGCTGGGCAATGTCCTGACCGCTGTCATGTTTGCTGAATGTATTTTTTTAAAGTAATGTATGGGTTAAAATAACTGGAATTAGTTGTTCAAGCACCGTTTTCAGCCATGTTTCTTATATACAGTGGTGTGAAAAACTATGTGCCCCCTTCCTGATTTCTTATTCTTTTGAATGTTACTCACACTTAAATGTTTCTGCTCATCAAAAACCGTTAACTATTAGTCAAAGATAATATAATTGAATACAAAATGCAGTTTTTAAATGAAGGTTTACTAATTAAGGAAGGAAAAAAACTCAAAATCTACATGGCCCTGTGTGAACAAGTTAAAAAATAACTTAACTGTGGTTTATCACACCTGAGTTCAATTTCTGTAGCCACGCCCAGGCCTGATTACTGCCACACCTGTTTCAATCAAGAAATCACTTAAATAGGAGCTGCCTGACACAGAGAAGTAG
>JBBPDA010000037.1:12507598-12521870 GCA_037974385.1 Arnoldichthys spilopterus | reverse complement strand
TCTTTTTTAATAAATCTGCAACAATTTAAAAAATTCTTTTTTTTGTCTGTCAATATGGGGTGCTGTGTGTACATTAAGCAGGGAAAAAATTATTTAAATGATTTTAGCAAATGGCTGCAATATGACAAAAAGTGTAAAATTGAAGGGGGTCTGAATACTTTCCATACCCACTGTATATGGTTTTATTATTATTACTAATAATATGCGAATAAAGCCATAAATGAGAAGAATACTTTATATTAAAAACCCTCCACCCTATATGTATATTGCCCTACAAAGAGGTGTATGGACACAAGCACCACTACTTGTTTTATTTTTTCTGAGCAGCGGTCAGGTGACCTTTCTACCAGCTGACTCCTATGTCAGCTGATAGATGATCTTTGAACTTGATCGCAGGAATTAAATGCAGGAAGGGGACAACAACAGGGAGCTCTAAAACTCCAGGGAGTCTACGTGGGACTTAAGTTTACACACGCATGCATGCACGTTGGATTACTCGTTTAGGGGGATTCAAGTCATCACAGAAGGACCTTTATTGCTAAGTCCCCTTTAGGAGTAATGCCTGCTTCTCTCTTGGGTTACAGAGGTTCCATCCTGTGATGAATTATGTACTTGTTTAAACATTAAAATCACCAAAATCATTTCTGGCTCAGTCTTAGACTTTTTTAAAGCCTTGCTCTTCCTAAACAGGTTTCTTGAGCTGGTTTTGCCGAGGACCTAATTGGTTTCTGGAGAGTCAGTGGAAACCCCTCCAGTAGCCAGTGATGCTGTGTTGAAGAGCTCAATGTGCAGACTCTTTCTGTTCTCTGTCTGTTCCTCTGAGCTCCTGTAGGAGTTACAGATATGTCTGATCTTGTGCTGCATCTACTCATCAACATGAGGTTTTAATGTGATTAACCTCTAACCTCAAACAGTGGTGCTGAAGTGTCATCTCCACATGGAGCTTCTCAGTGTAACCTACCTTTCTGTAGTGTTCACAGGCTGCTGAGCAGGTACTGCATGACCCACCCTGTTCTTCTTCCTCTGCTCATTAAAAACAAACCGTACAGAACTTCAGTTCTTCAATATTCACAACAATGAATGGAGAATAAAGCTAAAATGCATTTTTTACCAGAACCCTGTGAAAATATATGCTTAGAATATAAATCTTATTTCAACTGTGCCATAAATCTTCATTTCCAACAAAATGCTGAAAAGTTCTCTGACACATCTCTCGGCAAAGACCGTTATGATGTTAACGACAACGTCACAAGGAACAGACAGCAGGTGGTGCCAAATCAACATGGTTGGAGGGGGGCACTGTTATCTTTATTATTAGGGTCCAAGTACGCATGTGTGTAGGATCCTATTGAAATCATTAGGATTTTTCTTTTTCATAATTCTAATTCTGCCCTAAAACTCATTGGCCAAGTCATAGAGACATGAAACTTGGTCAATCGGTAGTATTCCCTCCCACTAATTGGGTGCAAAATATGTCTCAAGGTGGCGCTATAGCGAAGGCCAACACATTTGGCCTTGTATCTCCTAAACCAAAAGGTTGGTAGACATGCTGTTTTTTTTAAATGGTTCCTTGGATCAAGACGAACAAATTTGCTTCGGTGACTATGACTCTGCCCGCTTAGATTTTTTGCTAATAATCATAATTTTCAAAACCTAATTTAGCAAACTAGTCCCTTAGTTTTTGCCCAATCTTCACATATTTCAATCAATTCAGCAGACTGTGATTCTTAATAATTATCAAAAAAAGTAGTGCACAAGATGGCTGCCATATGCTAATGAACCCCTTCGAGACCATATTTTGGTTAGACACCTGTAACTCCTCGATGCTTTCGCCAAACAAAACTTTATTCATATTTGTCATTGCTGAGCGTATGACCTACATGATGCACTCCAGTAACCTTAACAACTTTTCATTTACATGTGTTGTAAAATGCATGGTTTTCCCTCATTGGTCGGTTGTTTGACAACATCAATTAACGAACTCGTTCCTGGATTTTGGCCCAGTCATCTCAAACTTGGTCTTGAAACAATCTTTAGAACCGGAAAGTAAATAACTATCAAAAAAATGTTGACTTTTTTTTATTGTTTTTTGCTGCAATAAGCCAATAAATGAGTACAAGACAAGTCTGATCAAGCTATATTGCTTGCATACTTTTTTAGATTTGGTGTAAACTTAACAGGATTTTTTAGAATAGCACTCTGACCAAGTGTACCAAATTTGTTGTGAATTGGCAATTCAGACGTGCCAACATGGCAATTAGAGTAATTAGTGTATTATAGGTCTCCAAGAAAGTTTTGGTAATTTCTCAAAAAAAGTGATGTCATTTTATGCACAATAAGCTCTTGTTTAAGAGTGATGAAAAACATTTTGAAAAATGTAATTAATATGGCTGCTAGGTGGCAATTAACCACTTGGCATGATAGCCAAACAGCTCTAACTCATAAACACTTTGTCTGATATCCACTGAACTTGATACAGTTATAAATGACTGGACTCCACTTGAGCCTGCCAATTTTGGTGCAATAACAGCTAATAAACTGTAAAACAGAAAGTGATTATATTACAAAGCTCAAAATTTGCATGCTTCTGCATATCCGTGTAACGGTGAGAAGCAATATTTTCATTTTCAGCTTGATGTCTTATAGCAGCCACTCTATATCCAGAGACGGTGAGAAAGGATTAAAAAGGCCCAAAAAGGGTCAAATGTCACTGGTGTGTGTGTGTGTTTGTGTGTGTCTGTTTGTGTGTGTGTGCACTCTGTTCCACACTTATGTACACTAGATATAACCTGTGCATGTCAAACAGTTCAGCTCTGACAGATAATTTTCTGAGTGCAGTTTATGTCAGAAACTGTTCATTTCATATTAAGCTCTGTGGTATAAATATGCTGCATGTTGCACAGAGGTAAAAAAAATCAGCTCATTAATGCTTTGTCTGATATCCACCAAACTTGAAACAGTTATACGTGACTGGACTCTGCTTCAGCCTACCAATTGTCATGCATTTGGGTCTCTAGGGGGTGCTATAACAGCTAATATACTGTAAAACAGGAAGTGATTATAGTACAAAGCTCAAATTTTGCATGCTGAATCCCTGTAATGGTGAGAATCAAGATTTTCATTTACAGCTTGATATCTTGAAAAACAAGTCTCAAAAGGGTCAAATGTCACTGGTGTGTGTATGTGTGTGTGCACTCTCTATTTCACACTCATGTGCCGAAAATGATGCAGGCCTTTCTATAAACCCAGTCTGCCATGTGATTGTTCTTTCTGTGACCAGGCCCCAAACTGTTGCATGGGGCCTCACTGAGCTCTGTGTGCTTGGATCTGCTCATCGCCACTTGCGGCTATTTTTAGTTATTATTATTATTCATATTATTTGCATATGTCAGTCCCACTGGCACAGTGTTAAATACAGTCTCTAAAATTATGAGGGATAAAAAAAGTTAGAATGATAAAAAATTTGAATTATCAACAGAAAAGCAATGAAGGTAACAGACTGGTCAGTTACTGGTATCTATCTAATTGGGCCAATAAGATTTGTTGTCCCATCTTTAAATGTTTCTGGGTTAGTTATGCTGAGAGAGAAGTTAAAAATACAGAAAATGAAGCTGAAATGCTGTCGAGAGAAAAAACTTGCAGAGAGATATAGCATCTGGCTTTAGTTCAACCTACATTTATTTCCTACAAATGTGTGGTGTTTTGCACTGTTGAGTTTACTTGTAGCATTATGCTAGCTTGTATTGTCAATAAATCTGACTGATTTCTAAGTAGCGCTAAGCAAATGTATATCCCTTTATGCTGGATGATGTTATTTAAAGCAGTGTCAGTATCGAGGTCACCAGAAATGTGTAATTAAATGTTTGTATCTTAGAATATTAATAATAATTTTGATATTTGGCGTTACTGTATTGTTCAGATTCACAGACATCCCAACCTGCAAAAACTCATTTCAGGGAGGTCTCATCCCAGGGATCTTCCGGAAGACTTGGAATGTCTGCCTTTCTATCAGAGACAGTATTCACTTTTTGGCCACATTGGCTCTTGTGTGGGATTGGACCAGGTTGACTAGCCTTTATTGCCCATGCACATCAGTGACCCCTGGGTGCCCATCAGCCTGTGGCTGGTTCATCAACTGTTGGTAGTGATGTTGGTGAGTATTGACGTGTCTTCAAGTAGAGGTCAGAATTACACCGTAAAGTATTTTTAAAAGTTTTATTTAACAGAGAGATAGATGTCTGGAGATAGGGTCCCCCAAAGATTTGGGATCCCAAGTCAGAGACAGGCTTAGAAATAAAGCAAATAAAGCATGTGTGTATGTAAACCATTTCACTGTATGTGTGTGTGTAAACCATTTCACTGTGTGTGTGTGTACACCATTTCAGCCAGCTTGTGCGTCAGAGGGCCTTAAAGCGTCGAACAGTCTGACCTTGATTGATGATTAGGCACAGAAGAGACGTAAAATCTGAAATCATCTCAGTTTGTGATCGGCCAAAGAGTTCTAGAAGTTTAAGGAACCTTGGGCCTGGAGTGTCTAATTCAGGCCGAATACAACAGATGGTACTAACTACTGCATACCAGGAACACTCCAAAAGACCTTCTGTTCTGGAGATGATCATCTAGCCATTGCTATAAGGCCCTTGTCAAAATTGATCAGTTCCTTACACTTGTGGGCTGTGGTGGCCTAGTGGTTAGGACATTGCCCTTGTGAACTGAAGGTCGCAAATACAAGTCCTAACCCAGGCACCACTGAGGTACCCTTGAGCAAGATACCATCCCGCTACACTGCTCCCTGGGTGCTGTTGATAGCTGCCTACTGCTCCATGTGTGCATGGTTAATGGGTTTAATGCAGAGGTCACATTTCTTTGTGGTGCTTGAGTGTGTTCACAATGACAAATATTTACTTCACTTGCCAATTTTCCTGCTTCCAACACATCACCTTCAAGAACTGACTGATAACTTGTGGCCTAATATATGCCACACTCTGACATGCACCAGTGTAACAAGATAATAAGATAATCAATGTTATTCATGTCACCTCTCAGTGGTTTTAATGTTGTGGCTGATCACTATAAATATTTTTTTAAGATTTATAAGATTACCTCCCTTACTAATATGTTGGATTATAAGTAAAATGTTATCATTTTCATCATTTATCCTTTTTCTTAAACATTTTGCATAAGCATGTGAAACCAAATATATGTAGCTTGCCACTACACATCTTTGCAAGTGACAAGTTTCCCTAACATCGCAGCAAGTGTCCCTCAACAGAAAGTGTCCACACTATTGCCTTCATTGATACAGTGATTTTAATACACATCAGTACATAATTATAACAATCTACAAAATAACATCTTTATTGCCATTTGTTCAAAACGTAATATTATAGTCATTATTAACTCATAATACTGTTTTCAATTTAACATTTGAGTACATGTGCAGAGTATTACTGACAAAACCAAAAATCACTATCACCTGAAAGAAAATGAAAGATTTCATTTTAAACTTTCTTGGTAATCACTCTACAAAATCTTTGTTAGCTGAATCATATACTTTATAGTCTGATCTTTCTTGAATATTACAGTGATTAAATTACAATTACAATTTACTAATACTTTTTTTCCCTCAGTGATAAGCCCAACACTGATCATACAATCTTATAAACATGTACAGGATTATTTAGTGGTATGAATCTTTTCTGGTAGGTCATGTAGTCATAGTGATCTTGTCAAGTGTTGGGTGTGGGTCGTTTCTGGCCTCATTCTTGCTCTTCTGGGTTTGTGTGTGTTTCCGGTAGAACAACATCCACTGAGAAGCTTATTTTCTTTGACTGAAGCATACTGTAGGTGTTATCAAATCGTAGCACATCTGCAGAGTCCAAGAATAAAGTTAGAATAGATACGTATGTTAGACATTGTTACGAAATACAAATTACACACTACTGACTTTTTAAGAGATGTATTAACAACTCCATAAATCACCATAAATCCCCCCAAAATTTAGAATACATCCCGATAAGGCACATGGGAAAAATTTACTTAACTCAAACTGTTCCTTGCTATTACTGGTTAGAAGTTTTCTTGTAATTCTTTTGTCAAAGTGAAATTTTAAATTGGGCAGTGGTGGCCTAGTGGTTAGGACCTCACCCTTATGAACAGAGGTTGCAGGTTCAAATCCCGACCTAGGTACTGAGGTACTGAGGTACCTCTTAGCAAGGTAATGTCCCACTACATTGCTCCCAAGGTGCTTTTCATAGCTGTCCACTGCTGCATGTGTGATGGGATTCTAAGGTCTCATTTTGTTGTACTGCACTTTGTCTGTGATTGAGTGCGTCCACAATGACAAATAAGCCACATTCTCAACATTTTTAGCTCTGCTTTAGTGCTGCACCCACAATCCCCTGAGCATGAGCTTAGTATAGCAATGCTAATCTTAACAGTGACACTGAACTGCACTTCTGAGAAGACTTATTTCAACTAGTTTGATTTAGTTAGATCATACACCAAATGAGCTCAGTAACACTTAGATACATAACTTTCTTATAGCATTTTCAGTCTACCAGGAACGAGGTGCTAGTGTTTGTAAAGGAGCCATGAGTTTAGTGGGTCTTCATAGTCTCTCTTACAAGCATGTTCTTTAAGGTGTAGCTTATGTTAAAATAGTTCGTAAACAAGTATTAATAGCATGTAATTTAGAGATCAAATGCTTTTTTTTAATCAATGGGTAAGTGTTCTAAAATTTTTCACCTTAAAATCTAAAGAGTACTGTATTCTGAAGACTGCCTTCTCAAAGTGTAACATGGACCACATAATACATGATATACAGATATACAGAATATAGATATATCCTGTTACATCCTAACCCCATTTGAGAGTAACACTAACATTTGCTTTTATATTTTTTTGTACTTACAGATGCCTGGCTCTTCGCAGGTGTAGGATCCATCCTCTGGCACCAGATGAGCATTGTAACGTGTAGTTGGCAATATTTCCTGCATGTCTCCAACTTTCTGTTTCACCCCTGCTTTAGTCTTCATATAGATGCCAAAACCGATATCACACCCTTCACTGGCAAACTGCCATCTAAAGGTCATGAGAAAAAGCAACTGAATAACAGCATAGTGCTGAGCAAAATATACCATATATCACTACACTGTATTAATGCCTCACAGACCTGACTCCATGTGTGCTTCTGTACAGAGACAGATGTCCTGGTATCTAGTATGTAGACTGCCTGAATTTAAGCTACACCCATTGCTGACACAGGTGTTCAGCTGTACACATACAGCTTGTGTATCCATTTCAAAGAATTCCCAGTAGTTTGGGATGCTCTAGAGCAGCCAGACATGATTCCAATTTCACCATGCCCTATGCCAAGCATTGGTTAGAAGGGTAAAATCACCCAACATTTTTGATACATGCATCTTTAGAATATACTTCCAATTGTCTCAAGTTCTTTTTGAAGCCTTCTCTTTGCCATTCTTCCATACACACTATTATTGTTTAGTGTTTACCTGATTTTAGACATTAGTATGTGCATCCCTAGATAGTATCCCAGAGTTGGTTGTGATCTCTCTTAATACTATACTACTTGCTCTGACTGATATTTGTTAGACGATTACTCCTGAGCAGAGTGAGAGTGGTCCAAAAATCTTTAGAAATGTTTTTCTAACCTATTCCAGCCTTATGAACATTGACACATCTTTCCCCTCAGAAGTCCTCAGAAGTCTTCTGTGACTTAAGCATAGTGCACATTCTCAAATTTGTATGGCAAAGACCAGAATTTAAAAGAGAAGATTCAGGCTGATGTTTTATTTTTATAAGGAAGTGCTCAACGCTACCCTTGGGACCTGAAGGTCCTAGGCCCGGGCACCACTGAGGTTCCCTTGAGCAAGGTACTGTGCTGCTACACTGCTCCATGGGTGCTGTTAATAGCTGCCTGCTGCTCCACGTGTGATGGGTTAAATGCAGAGGTCACATTCTACGTTGTGGTGCTTGAGTGTGTTCACAGTGACATAGTCACTTTCACTGTTCACTTCACTTTTCATAGTCCAGACTGAACTGATAATTCTGGAAATTCACATACTTTTTTACATTTTTGCAATTGCTCTTGTCTGGAATGATTTACAAATTAAAGCAGATGTAGTCAAATATACCTTTAGGAGTCTTACCCAAGGAATATTGGTTTTGCGTGGTGTCCTTAACCAAGTGGGGAAAATTCAAATCCCAGTCTGCTGCATGCAGGGCAATGGTATTACCCACTATGCTACAACAACTACTACACTATACTTTATGCAGCTCAGGCATTTAACATTGGATACATTTGTTTTGAGCAATTAATTACTTATTTAAGAAGTTACATGCAGAAATTCACAAAATGACAACATAGAGAGAAGAAGGATAATGGATCTGTCACCGTAATAAGCAGTTGGGGACAAGGACTTCATACTCAAGCTGGTGATCTGAACCACGGCTGATGGTGAGGAAGTTGTCATACTGCACTTTGACAGAGTCTCTGACATAGTAAGATTTTGGCACCACACCACCATACTTAATCTGAGTAATGCAAACAAAATGTCATGATCGTGTGTTAGTAGGACTTATTTTTTGGGGGCTAAGCACACTCTAGATATACTCACCTTGGATTTACAGTAAGGGTCCCCATCTGGATCTACCAAAGAACCACCATAGGCCACAGGCAGTTGTTCTGATGCCACATACTTTTGCAATACATCTTTCCAGTTGGCTGTAGGTAGAGATAACATTAATTCCACCAAAAATAGCTAAGATTACATTGGTTCTTTGAGTGTTCTTGTCCAGAATTATGAAAAAAAAGAGGCAATTCCATGCAACATGCTTACACCCAACTACGATAATCTTTCTCCGAGTCTCTTCACATAAGAAATGCTTGATCAAGTTGTAGGCAATAGGGAAGATTTTAGGAGCTGAAAGAAGAAGAAAATCTTACATAGTTGGTTTGTGTTGAGTGGCATCATAACCAACAATATATGCCTAGAAAAACTTAACAATAGTACATGAATATTGACATGATAGCCTCTCATTTACCTTTAATAACAAGAACCCTCTTTAGGCCTTCAGGATAATTGTCCTCAAACATGGTAAGAATCTGGAAGTGAGTTATATTTTTAAACACATTGTTATTAGACATGTAACAAATACTGCTTATCCAGTAAAAACCTCTAAGTGAAAAAATAAACATAGCATAATTATAATGCAAACAATGAGCAGTGTAGCTCTTACTTCTCCATATGCCTCCACAGCAGGCTTATACATATGTTTCATGCCAAGGCCTTCACAGTCATAGATAAGAGTGATGGACTCCACTGTTTTTTCAAGCTGATAAATAAAACAAACACAACTTAAAAAAACAACATAACTCCAATAATTTAAACACTTCAAATGTGAAGCAGGACAATTTACACTGCACATCAAATGCCTGGAGACTTCTTGTTGAATTCAGGAATGCGGGTAAAACTGATTTTAATAACTGCAAAAATAAAAAACTGCATAAATGTTGTAAAACAGCCATGTACTGCATTCAATATATGAATAACTTTTCCAAACAAGCACAAATTGAAACTTCTTTGATGCAAAGATGGTTTGAATACCTGAAAACTAAGGGATGCTGACATGACAAGTTTCGTAGCCACATGTGTGTACTTATACCGTATTGTATTTCCCTGCCTAGCCTCTCATGGTCCTTAGTGCTCACACCTGTGTCATGTCTGTAGTCTCTTCCCTGGCACACTTAATGAGATCATTTGAAAATTGGACACCTTCCCACCCATGCTATAAAACACTACAAGAGCAGAGGAGAAGCAGCAGGTTACATCTCCCACCTGCCATGAGACTGTAAAACCCTGGTCTCTTTCTAAACATGTATGCACCAGTGCATCATTAATTGTGCTATCAAATGCAATGGACTTCCTAAAGTCACTTTATTTTATTTTATTTTATTTCATTTTTGCTTTTTTTTAATTTCTGCTGAAATTTGCACAGACCATGTTCTATTGTATAATACCAATTCATGTTTAATTATTAAGATATTTTGATAAATATTTTGATGCTAGGTGTCCCCAAACTTTTGACAGGCAGTGTAAGTTACTTAGCATGCCCCAAATATACCATAATACCTTCTTTGACTGTTTTAAGCACTCTTGCCATAAGAACTCTGAGTCCCTGATCTTGGTCCTGAGGAAATCTTGTTTGGAGGCAGACATGAGTAGGCCCTTTGGGTCTAGGGGTCCAATCACATCATACCAGACAGGACTTCCTTCTCGATCATACCCACACATCCCACCAGACACATATTGCTCTATTACCTGTTTATAATCACAAGACCAAAAAAAGGCTGTTAACAACCGCAAAATCTGTTTAGTAAGGATAACCCATTGCTTAATATTTGTTGGTTTGAAATTTACCTCCGGTGGCTTCCAGTCATTCACGATTGAATCTACTTTCATGTGTTTGCGAAATTCCAAATGCTGGAAAGTAAGTACAGTGATCAGGTTCAAGAACTTGTTTACACTTATTTTCAGTTACTGGGTTTGGTCCCTTAACACTGGTCTACAGAAAAGGAGTCACCCATAAACAGCTTAACCAGGCCAGGTTGATAATATTTGATTATTTTACCATATCAAACAATAATTTTTTTATTTGCATTAATAAAATGTATGAATCCATGGTTATTGGTACTCTATGCTAAAACAAAAACACATTTCCAAACACAAAAAGATTTTAAATAGTTTCAAAAGAATTTTAAGCACTGTATACAAAATAAAAACCAATTTAAATAAACAGCTTGGTAGAAGAAACTCACAACACATTTTATGTATTATATTGCATTGTATTATGGAATGTAAAATAATAATGCCAATGATCTTTTAAATGTACTAAAATATCACTAAAACAAAAAAGTATAATCATTATATATCATAGTGTACCCATATAGATGATTCCCTAGCACTACCAGGGCATAATTTAACTCTTCACAGTTCTGTGTAGCCAAATGGTGTGAAAAACTCTTCAGTGCTGTTATGAAATTATGACTAAAAATGTTTTTGTCAAAATATGAAAATTAGAGATTTGTCACAAAGTCTTGAGGTAGCTTGCAAAACATCACAGATAAATATTTTAAAATAATAAACAATACCTTCCTAAGCATTGCTTCAGACTTGTTAATGCTGAAGTTTCTGGCTGCAAGAAGAGAAAAAGGGAGAAAAAATTATGTAAGTGCAAATATATATTATACCAATATATATATATATTCTTTAGACATCCAATTAGTTTGATGATATGGTTTACTAACCATATAAACTTATAGTTAAATGGTTAGGTTTGTTGAAAAACTACTTATGGAATTCTAAGGTTTACTCCTCAGAATATACCATGAGGAGTTTTGCACAAACCAAAGAGGGAATTACTTTCTAATCAGTTAAAATCCCATAAAGAATTATAAAAAGTGGCTCAAGATCATACTGAACCAACAGTGAAGGGAACTGTAAACTTGCCACCCAATCAGATTTTTACTATCACTGATAAATCACATATAAAAAACTTATATCCATCCCAATTTGTATATACCTATTACATGAAATACTGTTCACAAAAAAACCCTTAGGAAGCTTTGTTTTTTTCACATACAAAAATTAAGATTCTGTTTTGAAGCTTTCAACTATTAATAATGACAAATCTGTCCATTCACAGCTGAAGTAAGTAGGATAGATCCTAATCATTAATGGCAGTGTGGTTCAAGGGGAACAAGCAAATAATTTTGCAATGGGCAAAACCACAGGTGAATGGAACTACAAATATTTGCACTTGCATACACCCGAGAACTTCACCATGAACTTTTCTCCCCGTGAACTAAGAAATACATTTTGGTTTTGGTTGCAAGAAAAATCAGGGTGATCCTTATGTAACTGCTGACACCCACAATGTTACTCAATAAACTAAGAGATCAAATGTAATTTAACTGTAAAAGCAAATACTAAGTGCTTGCCAGAGTGTTGCTAGATGAAGAACTGGTTTGTCACTTTTCAACAAACCTTTTTTAAAGGTTTTATGGAATATTTATATTAAGCAACCTTCTTATACTGCAATATCCACATTATGTTCAGAATACAGTATTTCCCCACCCACGTTCCACTGAAAATTACAAGCAGAAAAAAATATAGGCAGTAATAATAATACAATAGAAATTGAAAAGACACCCAAAGCAAAGAAAACAAATTGCATCTACTGGACCTATAGTCATATGCAAATGTTTGAACATCCTTCAGACAAATTAAGTAATAAATTTCAGCAAACATAAGTACACAAGTACAAGTCCTCTACAATGAACAAACCTAAATATAGCATTTCATGCTAATCTTGCACAAGATCTATTTATTGGCTAATTTTAACATACTAGAAAAAAGAAAAAAAAATTGCATAACCTCTGTGCAGGTCACATTTTATATTTTACCCTCCCGAAATGTTCAGTTCAGCAAATAAGTATTGAATTGTATATTGTTATAGGTGTGCTCACTGTAAAAGATGTATACTTATTCTCACTTAGAAAATCAACAACAAAGAAAAAATCATTTGACCAAGGGTGCCCAAATCTTTGCATATAATTATATAAATATTTTACACAAATATACAAAACAATTTTCAGCAATATGTCAGTTCTAAGCAAGAAGGGGTTGGGTCAAGGTTTAGTGGGGTACAGGAATGGATGACCTGAAATTAACTGTCAGGCTTGTAGCTGTAATCGACCACCATGACAAAGCAAGAACATATTCAGAACAGAACTCCGATCATTAAAGGATTATTGCTTTTTTTCAATATCAATTAAAGACAAGAGATTGAGTACTGGCATGCCACAAGCATTCTGGCGTATACTGGCCATACTGGGTGTTGTGGACTTAGGGATCAGTGACACATTCAGTATAATTTGTTTGAAAGAAAGAACACCAACAATATTAGAATGTTATATACACTGTTCATTATAAGTTATAATAAAAGCTTTTTGAAATGTGAAATGCAAAATGCATTTTGTAGGCATGTTATTAAAATATTATTACTAATTTTATTCACACTGTCATTTTTATGTTTGGATGATATTTACATAACAATTAGAGGCTGATTCAAAAAGGTAATGAAATAATGTGAATGTTTTATCATTGCAGGTAAAGCATTCTGAGCTGCATTTCGTCAAAGAAAGGTGCAATATAACAAGTGCACCCACCTGCATTGATTAGAAAACCTGTAAAGATCAGATGCCAAGTCTAAACTACATACTGCTCACCTCTGAGCCAACGGAGGAGGTAATGGTCACTTTGACTGGGAAGCTTTGCATACACATCACTGATTTTCTCCCGAAACTAGACAAAAAAACATCATCATCATCATCAACAACAACAAACTAGACAAAACAACATCATCATCAACAACAACAACAACAGCAACAAAGCATTACTTTGGCAGTATGGTACCCTGAACAACCAGCTATATACATTTTAAATTAAATAAGCCCAATGTTAAGGGTGAGCTGAGCTCTCCTGTAGAAATATAACAGAAACTGTAGTGATGCAAAATATTACTGAAATGTTAAAAAAATCAGAAATTTAAATGGAAACATGCATGACTTCACCTCATCCAGTGCTTCAGCCTGCTTAGGACTTAGGTCCCCTACACGCCCGCTCATTTGTTCGGCCTATGCAACAAACCTGTGGAGTATGTGAACAGTGTTTTTATTGCTGGTTTCATATGGTACCTGCAGCATTTATAGGCGATAAGCTAGCAGTGCTCTTTGTCCTCCTGGAAAAACATCAATGGGGCAAAGGGTGCGCAGAGAGTGAAGTTTCACTCCAAACCTTTGGTAATTTACAGTAAGTTTCTGAATTTACTCTACTCATGACTAGCTGATCCATCCTCTGCTCAGCTATTAGACAGATTGTGGAATGAGCCAGTGGTGTGATATGAAGTTTAAGTTTATTTCCATAGCTTTTTTCCAACGGACATTGTTACAAAGCAGCTTTACGGATACCAGGTCCGAGCCCCCAATGAGCAAGCCAAAGACCACAGAGGCATGGAAAAACTCCTGAAGCTGTAGGAAAAAAACCTTGAGAGGAACAAAGGCTCAGAAGGGGGAACCCATCCTCCTCTGGTCGACACCGGATAGCAATAACAGACAAGAGAAAAGGGGAAAAATCGAAAAAAAAAAAAATAATAAAATATCTATATATATATATATATATATATATAT
>JBBPDA010000037.1:12493400-12507498 GCA_037974385.1 Arnoldichthys spilopterus | reverse complement strand
TTAGAGGCAGCAGCAGTTCCTTGTGTACAGGTGTCGTGATGACTTTCAATCAGTTCTTTGGAGGATAGGGGTGTTCGTATGAGTTCCTTAGCAGGAGTGAGTGGGTTAAAAGCCACAAAAACTTTAACCAGAAATATGGTATCAGGGTGGGTCAGACTGGTCCTTTATTGATTGGTAGTGATGCTAAAATGTTACAAGTGATTAAGAATGATGTACATTGTGGTCTGAGTGCAGGCAGGAGCTCCGGCAAGACTCGCTCTGACAGCATAACTAAAGTCTAACGCAAATGTAAATATTATACGGACTGACGAAGTCTGGATCCAAGCCAACGACTGTAGACACACTGTCAGATAAATAAAAAAAATATACAGTTCCAACAGAACTGTTTTCACATTGTTAAGGCCTTGTTAAGTGTCAGTACTACATTTACTTTAGAAAGTAGTGTGTAGTGAAGTTTGTGTAGTAATGTGAAAAATACATGCACCTTCATGGTTTACTGTTAATCCACATTTTAATACATTCAATGTGAATGTATTATAGTATATAACATATATCATTTTTATCATTTATTAGTGTTTTTGCTAACACAGTCACCGATACGGACCATTTCCAACACTAGTTAGTGGCGGGAACTTTAATCAGATAGCATCCCTAATGCTAAAGTGGACATACCGGGATTCAAAACAGTGAGAGCCGACAGGGACGCTAAGCGCTGTGGCAAACGCAAAGGTGGGGGCCTCGCGCTGTTTATTAACATCAGATGGTGTAACTCGGTGCATGTCACAGTAAATGAGACGATCTGCTTTCGTGACACTGAACTGTTAGCGGTGGGTATGCGACCATACTACACGCCTTACTACATGAGGTTTCCCACGCCGTTGTTGTTGTTTACGTTCCTCCACGGCCGAACGCAGCGACTGCGTGTGACGTCATGTTCGCGACCATCGCGAGACTACAGACAGCGATTTCAATCACACCTCACTGGAATCTACACTAACATATTTATTTCAGTATGTTAATTGTCCCACCAGGAAGAACAGGACAATCGATCATCTTTATGCAAATATGAGGGATGCGTACCATATTTTCTACAACCGGTTTGACTCTGCCCCTGCTTAAACTGCACCTAACCCACCAGCCACCACCCTCTCCTTCACAACTGCACCCCAAGCAACCAGCTCAGACCATGCAGTCCTCCTCTCTCACCACCATTGCAGTCCGTCAGTCAACAGACCTGCTGCTTCCCCTCCTCCAGTCACTCTCAACGTCACTGCTGGCCAAGTGAGAGGAAAACTGAGGAGATTGCATCTCAGGAAGGCTGCTGGCCGAGACAGGGTGTGTCCAAGACTTCTCAAGACCTGTGCTGCTGAATTGGCGGAACCACTTCAACATATATTCAATCTTAGCATGTGACAGTCAAAGGTATCTACACTGTGAAAAACCTCATGCCTTATCCCAGTCGCCAAGAAAACAATATCAAGTGAGCTAAATTACTACAGACCAGTTGCCTTAACATCTCACATAATGAAGACCCAGGAGTGGCTAATTCTAAATTTCCTTAGACCACAGGTGAACCACGCACTGGACCCCCTGCAGGCCGCCTACCAAGAGAATGTGGATGTTGATGATGCCATTCTCCACCTCCTACACCAGACCTACTCATACCTGAAAAAGGTAGGCTGTGCTGTGAGAATGTTGTTCTTTGATTTCTCCAGTGCCTTCAATACCATTCAGCCCCTTCTTTTGAGGGACAAGCTGCACAAATTTGGAGTGGACCCACACCTGGTGAACTGGATCACAGACTACCTCATTGATAGACTTCAGTTTGTCAGACTGGGGAACTGCGCATAACAGCCTGTGATCAGTAACACAGGAGCTCCACAGGGGACTGTCCTCTCCCCCTCCCTGTTCAACCTGAACACATCAGATATCTGCTTCAACTCTGAGACATATCACATGCAGAAGTTCAGATGATACTGTCATTGTGGTGTGTATTGGGGTGAGCAGGAGGATGAGTAAAGAGGGCTGGTGAAGGACTTTGTGGGAAGGGGCAAAGCCGACTCTATTTTCTGAGGAGGCTGGGCTCCTTTAACATATGTAATGAACTCCTGCGGATGTTCTACCAGTCTGTGGTTGCCAGCACTCTCTTCTATGCTGTGGTGTGTTGGGGCGGTAACCTAAAGAAGAGAGATGCTGATTGCACCGACAGACTGATCAGGCGAGCAGGTTCTGTGATTGGCAAAGAAATGGACTCTCTGGTCACTGTGGCAGAAAGAATGACTCTTGGTATCATGGATAATAAGCACCACCCACTGCACTCCATCATAATCAAACAGATGAGTGTGTTTAGCGGCAGGCTGCTCTCACAGAACTGCAGTACGGGCAGATTCAGAAGGTCATTTGTCCCCAGAGCCATTAGACTCTTTAACTCCTCCCATCATGGCCTGATGATATTTCTCATCTCCACTACTACCTTTAGGAGCTTAAACTTAACTTATTTACATTATACTCAGTTTGCACTACATCTTCTGAGATGTTATCTTATGCACCACCTGTCACTTTATTATTACTATTATCATCACAATTACTGTTACTACTGTGAGTTTGTATATTTGCACATACGCACATACTGCACCTTCAGAAATATTTAGATAATGTAATTATAAAGGTTTATAGCTTATAGTTTTATAATTATTCTATATCCTTTATAGTACAGTTATTTGTATTTTTTTGTATTGTGTGTTTACATTGTTTACATTTTTATGTATATTGTGGCTACTGGTACAAAATATTTCCCTCGGGATAAATAAAATAGTGTCTGTCTGTCAGTCTATCTGTCTCTCTCTCTATCTATCTATCTATCTATCTGTCTATCTGCACACACTGTATATAGCAAACTGAGCCCTATTCATTCAATTCGAATGGGCTAGCATTAAAGTAGGATATGGTGGTTCATATACTAACCTGGATAAAGTTGTTGAATAACACCAATACATGCTGAACTCAGCACCGTTTATGACTTTAGTTATATCAGTTGTAATGAAGTGGATAAGTCTTGATAAACCATTTTAATTAGTAAGCAATCTTACTCAGATTTTGGTTCACTTTGTTGCAGCTTCACTGATTTCTAACTAGCAGGCTGATTTGATATTTAAAAGAGCTTGGGCTTTGTTCAAAACCACATTCTACCTACTACACTAACAAATACAATTCAAATGGAAATGTACATTTTAAGTATACTATTTAGTATGGAAGTGTACCGTTCGGACGCAGCCGTTTAAGTCATGTGCCCAACATGCATGATTCGACCGTTATTTTTAGTGGACGTTTAAACTTCTCGGTGGACCAATTACAATTTCAAATAAATGACTGACATGTAACTAAGATTTTTCCCCCTACGATATAGAATAATAAATGCAAAAGTGGGCGGGGCTATGTTGACCGTTGACCGTTGACGTTTAGAACCATCGCGCGACACAGCGCTTTAGTTTTTAAAGTTGGCAGTGATCGGTTCAACTTTACAACGCCGGGCTTTCGGAATTATTTTTAATATACCCATACTGGCAAATATTTTCTAGCCAAGTCAGCTAACGGATCTGCAAAGATTGTTCTATTTCAGACAAAAGTGAAAACAAAATGGTAAATCACTAGTTCCTTTTGGCTAATATCAACAGACGATGCTAGTAGCTAACGTTAACGATTTAAGTAGTCACTCGTGAGAAGAAAGCTAAGTTTATCGTTGTTAGCTATTACATTTTTGTTAGTTTATCATTTTCAGAGCTTTATCACCATTTTTGTTTTCTATACAGCGCGAATGCATCTCAATCCACGTTGGACAGGCTGGCGTCCAGATTGGAAATGCTTGTTGGGAACTGTACTGTCTTGAACATGGTATCCAGCCTGATGGCCAAATGCCGAGCGATAAAACTGTCGGAGGGGGAGACGATTCTTTCAACACATTTTTCAGCGAAACAGGTGCTGGAAAACATGTACCTAGAGCAGTGTTCGTGGATCTTGAACCAACTGTTGTTGGTAAGCATACTTTTTCATTCTTTCGATGGAATCACAGATTAATTTCGGTCCTGTGGAGAATTCGTAATGTCATGAAACTATTCCAACTGCTTAAAATTGATTAACCTAAGCTACAGGCGTGTCGTTAGTAATCAGCTAGCGATTAAAAAAAAGGGAATCGATGAGATATATCAATAACGTTACTGTGCATAAAAAGTGTTCGGCAGCCACTATTTTATAAACTGCTTATCTTTGTATGATGTGTGATTTTGCATGTGAAAACAGCAATTCACTTTAAACCAAATACAAATTAATAACAATACAGTTAAATATTAGAAATGTATAGTCTTTAAACCAGATGTCTTGGCTACACAAATACAAAAAAAAAACACAGAGAAAAACCACAAGTTTGCTTCCTAAATCCTCAGTGGATTCAATTTTGTTTTCTGAGGTAATCCTCTTTCTGTGTAAAATATTTTCTGTGCTTTCATTCAGGCTTGCATTTTTTTGTGAAAAGTTAGGACTAAAATGTGTGGTAAAGGTGTATTTCTGTCTTTTTGTTACCCCATTAAGATGAGGTTCGAACTGGAACATACAGACAGCTCTTTCATCCTGAGCAGCTCATTACTGGCAAGGAGGATGCTGCTAACAACTATGCAAGAGGCCATTACACTATAGGCAAAGAAATTGTTGATCTGGTGCTTGATCGTGTTCGCAAACTGGTAAGATTTATTGTTATTAAATTTTTTGTGTGCTTATATTGTAATTGTTGAGTCATGCTGTTTCCTCCATGGCAAAAAAGTCTGTTTTTATTTGTTAATTTTTTCAGGCTGATCAGTGCACTGGACTTCAGGGGTTCCTCATCTTTCACAGCTTTGGTGGTGGCACAGGGTCAGGCTTTGCGTCTCTCTTAATGGAAAGATTGTCTGTAGACTATGGCAAAAAGTCCAAACTTGAGTTTGCCATTTACCCTGCACCTCAGGTATTAGCTAATTTGTGAGATGTGTTATTTGTTTTAGTGAAAATGTGCACATGTTCAGTAGGTTTATGTTGTTTGTATGTGCTCCATTCATCTTTTAGGTTTCCACAGCAGTAGTTGAGCCATATAATTCCATTTTGACCACCCACACCACCCTTGAGCACTCTGACTGTGCTTTTATGGTGGACAATGAAGCCATCTATGATATCTGCCGGCGCAACTTAGACATTGAGCGTCCCACATACACCAACCTCAACAGGCTGATTGGTCAGATTGTTTCTTCAATAACAGCCTCTCTCCGTTTTGATGGCGCCCTTAATGTCGACCTGACAGAGTTTCAGACCAACCTGGTGCCTTATCCACGCATCCACTTCCCACTCGTTACATATGCTCCTGTCATCTCGGCTGAAAAGGCATACCATGAGCAGCTGTCTGTTGCGGAAATCACCAATGCCTGTTTTGAACCAGCCAATCAGATGGTGAAGTGTGACCCTCGTCATGGAAAGTATATGGCCTGCTGCATGCTGTACCGTGGTGATGTGGTCCCTAAAGATGTCAATGCTGCTATTGCGACCATAAAGACCAAGAGGACCATTCAGTTTGTTGACTGGTGCCCCACAGGGTTCAAGGTAAAGTAGTTTAGGAGCTGCCAAGTTTAGTAGAGTTGGGGCTCTTGCTTACTGCACTTTCATGTTTTTTGTTATTAAATGATCTGATCTTTTTTAAATCTGATATTACCAGGTGGGAATCAACTACCAGCCACCAACTGTGGTTCCAGGGGGAGACCTTGCCAAAGTCCAGAGGGCTGTTTGTATGCTGAGCAACACCACTGCCATTGCTGAGGCCTGGGCACGCCTAGATCACAAGTTTGATCTGATGTATGCGAAAAGAGCCTTTGTCCACTGGTACGTTGGAGAAGGAATGGAAGAGGGAGAGTTTTCTGAAGCCCGTGAAGATTTAGCAGCTCTAGAGAAAGATTATGAAGAGGTGGGGGTTGACTCATTAGAAGGAGAAGATGAAGGTGAGGAGTAGTCATGCAGGTGTCAGCTAGTTTAATTGTTCAGGTTTCATTAATAAATAAGTTGTTTACTTGGACTTAGAACAAGTCAGTTGTTCAGTCAGTTGGTATTCACTTTTTGTTTTCTAATGTGAAACTGAAATAGCAAAAGTTGTATCTTATTTGTAAGTGTTGTGTTTCAAGGTGAAGTTGAAGATTTATCTTGCAAAGAATATTAAGATTTGTTTAATAAAAGATGGTTTATAATAATGCTGGTTATATGAACCATAGTTTATGGATAAAAAGTGAAAACTGGGATTTTCTTTGTAATTGGAACATATAATAAAGTTTGAAAAAACAAATAGCAGAGTTTCAAGTTCAAATTCAGTTCTTTTTTTACCCAGTAGAAGGCAACAGTGGTGCAGTATTCCAACAATTGGTATTCAAAGACTTGAAACATTTGTTTGGTTTTCTTTTAATCATCATTTTTATAAAATCAAGTAACATTAAAAGATCACCACTAAGAAAACAAATACAACATACTTTACACAAGGAGTGTTCCATGTAGTGTACAACAGCATAGAAAAGGCTTTATAACATGCATTACACTTTGACACCTCTTGCCATATGTTGATTTTGACTGAGAACCAAATAATGTAAGGAGGAAAAAAGAAAAGGGGGGAAAATAAATAAAGGGTCTGAATATCAAAGGGTGAAAATGTAAAGACAACTTTGCTGCAAGGCACACTTGAGTTATGGCTGTTCCTTTTGAATAGAAAAGGATTACTAATTTTCAGCAAATTATTCCTAAAAAAGCTATACACCCCTAAAATGACAGCAGTTATCACCTAAGTCTGTAAAGATTTTAAAATATTTTGATTAAGAACTAAGAACCATATCTCACATAGTACATACTCATTTAATGTAAATTTAATGCTACACAGTGATGTCATTATTTGTGTATTGTCATATGTTTCTAAGTGGAGTGTGGGTGGAGTAGGGCTGCATAGTACAAATGTCATCTTTAAACATTGCACATCATGTAATTCTTAAGGTTTAGCAAGAATAGGAATTCACAGCTAAGGTTATGTCAAAGGGGCATTACAAGATACACAATACTATGCAGTTTGATGTGCTACCTAATCATTTTTACAAAGAAATAACCAGTTAGTTTGATTTTGGAATGAAATGTGAAAAGTCATTAAGTTAGTCCATGAGACAGATTAGAAAGTTAATGACAGTAATTGCATCAGTATTGAAAGAAGTCTTATTTTTCAGCATGTTTAAATAAGTACACTACATTCAAAACCAGCTGAGGAAAAATATGTAGAGACATCTTTGGTGGCTGGTCAGTTCAACCCAGAAATCCATTATGATAACTTTCTAATGCTAAAGACCATATGAAAAATGGGTTCTTTGCAAGCACAAAAGAATACAGTATGCTCCAAAAGAAAAAAAAAATAGATATTTGATTAATATTTCAGTGCTTATCAAAATTGTACATAAATGGCAATTGTCTCAAAGCTACAAGTGAAATTAAAGTTCTTGTAAAAGTAGACATGCTAAGAGATGCAGTTTGGGTATCCCCATTTAAAGTTAAACATTGTCTACAGCAAAAACACATTCTGCACATTTTAATGAACTATTAAATGTTTATTTTCTGTTTTTACCAATAGGTGGGGGGGGGATAAAATGTGGCCTGTGAACATTTAATATTTTATTCTGTTTATTTCACTAATAAATAGAAATTGTGCACACAAATTTGGAAAAATGCCATATTTTAGTATTTCCCTGTAATAGATGTGTTAACCTGTTTACACAAAAAAGCTGACTGAAGATGTCTGACCAAAACAAGACTTTAGATATATTCTCCAGATATATTTCTTTTTTTAAAGACTTCTTAGCTATACCTGACAGACCCCATTTTATGAACATATTTAGAAAATGTACCTATACCTACAAATTTACCTCTAAGCAATGTAGAATTAACTGCAGTGAATAGTAAAATGACCAAGAATGGTTTATATTAAACCATCAGTGTTAACACAGAGTAAGGTACCCAAACCTGTACAAGATCAAAGTGCTTGAGAAATGGGAGGATGCCCAGTTTATGCATTTCCACTAAAGAAAAGAAAAAAAACATTTAAGGGCATTTTGATTATTACTTCATTGCATGATAAAACCTGTCCTTGGGGGCAGACCAGGACTGGGCCTCTGAGGAAGTGCTTGTGCATACTGCTGTATAAATGGACTAGAGTATGATGGCACCATGTTGGGCAGAGGTACAGAAGGGTACGGAGCTGCCGGGTATGGTAAAACTGACTGCTGTTCTGCTGGTTGGGTGATTGATGGTCTCACAGGAACTGGGGATCCATTAACTTGGCCATGGAAGGGCCCAGAGGCGTTGGGGATGTGAGGCTGCACCAGGTCATTAACAGAGGCCTGTGGCATCTGGAAGTATTTGAGCACCATCTCCTGCAGCTTATCAATCTTTACACGCCGCAAATGAGCCAGCTTCCTCTTACTTTGGTAGGTTTCAATGAACGTATCCAAAGACAAATCTCCATCGAGGAAAGAATCAGCCATGTTCTAAAATGTCCATAAGAAAATTGCAAGGGGTGAAACTATTCCAGTTGCACCATATAGGCTACGCACTTAATGCAGGCACCATCTTACAGCAAACAGAAACCAAGCTTACCTCTGTTTCTTCCTCAATCTTGGCTCCTTCAGCTTGCAGCAAGGCTAACAGTGTATCTAGTGAGCTTTTACCTGAACTGTGATCTTTGTAAGAAAAAGAAAAGGTAATAAGCAAATACACACCTATGTATACAAATGTTTCAATTTTTATAAAATAATGTAGTGTAGACAAAGACTATTTTTTTAGTAACTTCATGCAATACAGTTAAACTTTGATGGCTATGAAATTGGCTGTAGCCATTTTGAAATTCATGCACAGCATAGGATCATCCAGATGCAAGGGAAAGAATGTGTCCTTGAGTGGATCAATCCTTCAACAAATTCTGATGTAGAAATACAAATGGCCAGAAAATTGATATGATTCCGTTATTCTGATGAGGTCTGGTTTTGCAGGCATGGTTTAGGTTAAATATTCATCAGGAAGGAAAGCATTCTTGACAACAAATTATGTCTATCTTCACTACACATAATTATTGCAAAAGTAGCTTTATTAGGCAACAAGCAGACACTGAGTGAAATCAGCTGACCTAGAGTGGACTTGCGGAGCTGGTAGGCCTCATAGAGCTCTTGTAAACAGCAGTAGCGCTTGGTTAACTGCATCTTCTGTTGGTCAAGATCAGGCTGTAGGCTAAGGTTTTGCTCTGCAAGACTGCGATTACTCGCAAGGGTCATCTCCTTAGACTGTTGCACCTCCTGCATCTAGAGGTAGAATGAGATCAATGAGCAAGAAATCTTGTGACCATTGGTTGTGCTACGGTAAAAATCGCTGCCTTGTATCAAATAGGAATAGTTAGACTCCATGAATAAGATATTTAATAGGGATATTAAGAAGGTCATTTTCATTTTCTTTTAAAACATCTTTTTTCCCACAATGCTATTTTCTTCCTTGTTTATAGTCACATCCATGTGTTTTAAGGCCCTTTATTTACACTGGTCAGCCATTTATTGCATTCTGGAAGAGTCAAATATTTAGGTGACCCTGAAATACTGTACTAAAATACTTGTGAAATTTTACCTCAGTTTCGAGCTTAAACAAATATGTTTGCATGTAGTTCCAGATATATACCTCAAAATATCAGAGAACGCCTACAAAACCCACATTGGTGTATGCCTAATTCCGCTGCATACCAGGAACACCCCAGAAGATCTGCTATTTTGGAGATGCTCTGACAATCAAGCCATTAAAATTTTGCCCTTGTCATAGTCACTGAGATCCTTATGCTCACCGAGTTTTCCGGCTTCCAATACATCACCTTCAAGGACTTAGTGTTTAATTATTACCTAATATAGTCATGTGAAAAAAACTGAGTACACTCCATGGAAATTAGTCATTTTTTTAAATATCTGATATTTCACACAGATGAAATATATACAGTGCCTATAGATAAAAGATCATGTATTTGAACAAAACCACAAGAAAAATTATTAAAGGATTATTATACTGCTAAACAGTCCACCTTCATCCTTTGGAAGAGATGGCTTCTCGTTATCTTAACATACTCTTTTATATGATGCTGAATTCGAAGTTGAATCAATGATTGCAAGGTGTCCAGTCCCTGAGGCAGCAATGCAATCCCAGACCATAAAATGTCCACCACCATGCTTCAAAGATGGTATAGGGTTAATATACTAAAGTGCTGACTTTGGTATACATCATACATGTACTGTTTCTTTGGCTAAACAACTCTATCTACATTATTTCAAAAAGCCTGGTCTATGCCAACATGTCCACTGGCAAACTGTAGTTTTGCACTAATGTTCTTTTTTGAGAGCAAATGTCATTCCATGCAGGTCAAATTTGTCCACGCTCTTTCTGAATGTAGACTTATGTACCTTCTATACAAACGATCACATGAGTTACCTGCATATACCATGATGAAAGTCTGGGGCTCTTGGAGACAACTTTTCACATCAAACAGTCTGCTCTCAGGCTGAAATTGCTGGGCAGCCAGTCCTGGACAAACTGGCAGTCATTTAGAAACCACACACTTTTTTTTTGCAAAGAGAACCATAAAATGTCCACCACCATGCTTCAAAGATGGTATAGGGTTAATATACTAAAGTGCTGACTTTGGTATACATCATACATGTACTGTTTCTTTGGCTAAACAACTCTATCTACATTATTTCAAAAAGCCTGGTCTATGCCAACATGTCCACTGGCAAACTGTAGTTTTGCACTAATGTTCTTTTTTGAGAGCAAATGTCATTCCATGCAGGTCAAATTTGTCCACGCTCTTTCTGAATGTAGACTTATGTACCTTCTATACAAACGATCACATGAGTTACCTGCATATACCATGATGAAAGTCTGGGGCTCTTGGAGACAACTTTTCACATCAAACAGCCTGCTCTCAGGCTGAAATTGCTGGGCAGCCAGTCGTGGACAAACTGGCAGTCATTTAGAAACCACACACTTTTTTTTTGCAAAGAGAACACCAGACTTTAGAGGTCAGGTTTAATAAATCCAGTTCTGAATGAAGTTCTAATCAATAGGACCTAATCTGGAAGACCCTAATTTAAATTTTCTGAACTGTAATAAATGTAATGAGGTTCTTCCTTTAAAATGATGGACCACAAAATGACTACAAAATGTCAATTTTATTTGCGACTTGCTATAGTATAATCACCTTTATATTTAGGCACTGTATTTAAACTGTGAAATGTTTTCTTTTTCAATTATGTTGTTTTTCAGCAACAGTTCTCATGGGATGCATATTTTTCACATGACTGCATAACCCTCCCATTTACTATATAATGGGATAATTAGTGATCTTAACAATACTTTCTGGTGAGCTATGAAATGGAACGAGTCCCACTGGGCCTCGGTTAAGTAACCACAAAGCACAAGACATGCGTGATAAAGAGGACGTCTACATGCACCATATATTTGCATATTTGCTGGGTGAGGCTCATAAAAACGCGTCAAATTAAGGGCTCTGTTTTACCGGAAGCTTTAAGTAGCATCTGTACACACTTAGCATGGCTACCGGGCAGAACATTGAAATAACCGGTTCACGATATGCATAACCTTACAAAATATAGTTGGCAACAACATATTGGCGACTAGAAAATACAGGTTCATAGGTAGCACGACAAAACCACATGACAAACTAGCAACCGAATATCAAGGCTAAAGACAAAGGAGAAACCAGGAAACAACAAAACAGAGGATTTCCTTGAAGACTGAGGAAATGTTATCGCGAATATGAGGGACAAGTTTGTAATACACGATAGTATATGCGCAATTTATTTCTAAGGACACTAGCTGACTTTTCGCCAGAGGCAAGGGTGAAGTTTGGTTCGTACTCGACAGCTCATTCTTGTCCATTCCACCTTAAATCGCAGCAGTAACACGGAGCTTTAATAGACCGGAATGTAAAAAAATATAAGCATGAAGCTGGCGAGCAAGAAGCTAACTGACAAAGGAAAGGCCCGTGTTCAACATAAGGCGTGCACGCAAAGACTTAATTTGAGCTTTGCTTCGTTAACTACAAGCGCTTACCTCTTCCATTTCTTTGACGATTTTACTGAGCTTTTCGTCATCTTCGAGCAATTCGTTTAGCTGCCCCAAGGAATAAGAACTAAATTTGCTCGCAAACTCAAATATTTCTCCCATTGCTGTTTGTTATTCTTCTCTCCAATCCTGCTGTCCATCAGCCGGAACTTAGTGCATCTGGTCCAATCAGAGAGCTAACAGCAATGACGTCAACACCCAAGCGACGCATGTAGCTTGTATGCGAGACATTCAGAAATGAAAGTCTTTTAAATATCTTTATTCGTAGCATGCATTATGTCTTTACAAACGAATTACGTTATTCACACATGCAGACGTTCATGTATAAGTACACTGTACATCTCCAGCAATATCTATACCCTTCTCGAAACAAATAAACATAAAGAATTCTAACGCTGTAACACCAGAGGTAAACATATTATTTATTAAACAGTAAATGCTGATGAAATCAATATTTAGTCTAATCAAATGACTTACTTTTATTCAATCGAAGGATAATTAGTTGAGAGGAATATTACGTCAGGATTAAGTTCACTGTTATCAGTTGTACATGGGCTATCCTATCCAAATAGTGGTTATAAATAATGCAGATTAAAGGCCATCATCTGTTGATTTAAGCAGCAGCTTAAAGTTTCAGTTTTACTACAGTGAGATCTCACTTCCACAGGCATGGCAGTGGTGCTGAAGCGCAGTCTCCTCGTATTCAGAATTCATATGAATGCTGAGGTGAGGCATGGGGAGGACAGCTTGATGAACTGGTTCTTGAGCTGGGGAAAGGGGCCGATAGATCTTCAGCTGCAAGGTGAGGCTGAGGAACAATGAGTAAAAAATTACAACTGCAGCAGAAATCTTACAATTGACTAACCTCACATTGAGAAGTGGCACTTTTTTCAGGGGGGAAAAATGACACAAAAAGGGAAGCACACAACTAAATGACTAGGTCAGAGGTGCATATTTGAGAAACAGGCAAAAGCACACAGCAACACAATGAAGGAACCTATTTGATTTTCAAGCACAAATATGTATTTTTAGGTACAGAGGACAAAACATTTTAAGGGCATCCTGATTTTTTATGGTTTCATTACTTATCAGTCATTTGTCATGTCTATGTTATATGTGTTGTATACAGCACACTACTTAAGAAGCAATTCAGGAAAGATTTCTAATGTCAGCAGTTGGCAATCTCAAGGGGAACGAGAGGAGCACATAACATGATAATGGTACTCTGGTGATGGAGGATTGGCAGATGATGGACCAGACCCAGTAGAGAGTTTACAGTAGGGTGAAAGGAGAAAACACAAACGTGTGACTTGTGTGAGGTACTGACAGTGTAAAGAGGATTTGGTACTTGTTAAAAAGACAATGAAATAATCCCATGGTCATTTTTTCTAGCTTTTGGATAAATTTTTATTGGAGATAAAGTTCCAGAAGGGTAGTTATCAGGAAAAACTTGTGTACTAAGTTCCCTATATAACTCAGTACATTAAAGTACATTAAACATTTTTCAGTATTGGAAGTACTTCAACTGCTTTAGTATGTGGCACTAGAGAGGTGGAGTAACTATCACGTGCCCAAAACACAGTGTGTTGGGCTTCTCCTAACAAGGGACAGGAGGCTAAGGAGACTAATGCCTTGGTTACACTATGCAATTCTAAAGTGCTGGGATCGCTGTACTGTTTACACTACACAACTTCGAGGCTCACAGTAACGAGTAAGGCAGTTCTATACTATGCACAGAGCAGCGACAGTGGGGTCAAGAACTACACAATCTTTCAGCAAGATGGTTCGCCTGGTCTACATCAAGTCCGTTCTCCCCAAATTTCACCAGCACGTGAACTTTCCGACAAGGGGTGCAAACACGCTGGACTGTGTTTACACAAACATCCCCGGCGCGTTC
>JBBPDA010000037.1:12477936-12492917 GCA_037974385.1 Arnoldichthys spilopterus | reverse complement strand
CCACCACCAGAACGGGAAACAGTTTCTTCCCTCAGGCCGTCAGACTCCTCAACCAGAACTGACAGCTCAACATAAACATGAGAGCTGGAGGTAAATAAATAGGCAACTGAGACACAGCCATCACAGTGTTGAGGTAAATGTACCTCGCCTCTTTCTGTCGACTTGTCCTACACTCTCATTGGCTGTAGCTTGTCAGTGACTGGCCAGATATTTAGCAGGCTAGATATCTGGTCGCAGTCTGTGACTAGTTCCTGACTAGTAAGTGACTAGTCATTGTATCAAACATGGAATCACATGGAATGACATGTCCCCGACTCAAAACCAGCCTTAGAATTGTGTGAAAAGCGTGAAAAAAAACTTGATGGTGAGTTCTGCTAGTTTAGACTGTTCATTTCTTGTCAGTGTGCTTTGGCCATTCCCTGGGCTGGCATCACAAGTATCTTTTGCAGATACTTTTGGTCTAGAATAAAATGCTTTATAAAAGTTTTAAAATGTGACCAACAGAAAAGCAGTCTAGCTGCTGAATAAAACAGAATAAAAATTAAACACAAACCGAGGATAAGTAACTTTTAAAAGGTTGATGTGTAATTAAGAAAAAGTATAATACATTTCTTACAAATATAATGAAGTATAAGTATGATCATTTGAAAATGCAAATATCAAGTTAATCAAAATACATCAATTGCACATGTAAATGAGTAAATGTAACTGCTTTGCTTAGTGTAACTGCTAAATATGGGCAAATTGAGAAATGAAACTTCTCTGCATCTGTGTTTTGGCAGTAGTCAAGCCTATTGTATACAAACAGGATGCGAGGAAACTTATGTGTAATATATGACACTTATGATGAGACAGTCTAGGAATAACTTTATTTTGGGGGCATTTTATTCATGGAAATTGTCTTTTTACTATACTTCAAGGTCAGGAAAACAAGACAAATTGTACAATTTCCTTGGTAGGTCAAAAATCTGTTACTTTAAAGCTAACTTTGGAAAAACTGCTTGGTGTCAGTAAAGCAAACATGCTCACAAAAAACTTGAGTTATTAATGTCCATCTGCAGTACTAAACTTAAGATCCTTATTCAATATGCAATTGTGCTTCACCATGCCTCCCACAAATCGACTCCAAACAGCAGCAGCAGTTATACCTACACATTAAAAATTCACCAGTAAGCACACAAACACACCAACATTGCATTGCACAGCTTTATCAAAATGAATTGGTTTATATACAGTCACTCCAATTTGTATCTTGGAATACCTGTGGTACTGAGACTACACAAACTAAAAAACTGCAAAACCCTAAAACATAAAGGGCTGATATTTTCTTACCACAGGAAACACATCTAAATCTGAACAAATTCACATAACACAAAGGGCCAATTTAAGACTCTAAATTATAATAATAAATATTAAAATCATTAAGACAATCCTGTGGTATCAAATACCTGTGATTCAAACACTAATGCTCCAGGCTTTATTCACCTTCTTCAACACAGTCATCAATCCATACTTAGAACAATTACCTCACAACACATAGAACTAACAGCCCCCCTCATTCCACTCACTGGTGCATTACATTACATACAGTACATACAATGTAACTTTGGTAGTAAATGCCAAGAATCGATTTTACATCTGCATTTACAAACCTATAATCTGGCCCTAGAACTGGCTGTTTTACCTTATTTGGCTGCTTATACATTTTAAATGTGCTCTGCTCTGATTTGCTGGTTTTCATTGCAAATACTCATGCAGCATCAAGATGTCCTTAGAGATGGAGCACAGAGATACAGATGGGATGTAACTCTTCTTTCAAAACCCCACCTCATCAATAGAAGAGACTGTCTTCAATTTAGGAGCACTGAAGCTCCTAATTTTCTACTTGCTAACATACTATAGTACATTAGATTAAAAGTAGACCGAATAGACTAAAGTATTGCATAATACATATATACATACATACATACATACATACATACATACATTTAACACACGTCTATGGAACTTTATTTTTTAATATAATTTTTGTGCAATAAAAACAAGAATGTGTGATTTGTTAACTCTCTTAAGATTTTATTTAACTGATAAAAGTTCAAAGAAAAGAGTTCCAAATTTTTGCTGAACAAGTTAAATGTATTTTGTAAACAAACAAATTTAGAATTTGATGCCTGCAACATGCTCAAAAGAAGTTAGGACGGTGAATTTCTATCCCTGTGTTACATCACCTTTCCTTTAAATTACACTGTTTGATCATGTGGGAACTGAGGAGAACTGTTGCAGTTCTGCAAGTGGAAGTTTTGCCCATTCTTAATACAGAATACAAGACAGCTGCTCAACCAGCCATGGTGGCTGTTGTCTGATTTTCCTCTTCATGAATCTCATACATCTAGCTGAAAAACTTTCTTAATGACAGAATATGTTTCTAAAATCCCAAAATATGCCTCTGTGTCAATGGGATCTTCACACCATGCCATGGGTACTGATGCCCCCCCATACCATGAAAGATATTGTATCTTTCACTGATAACAGAATGGTCAATTTCATCTTTGGCACAGAGAGCTCAAAGTCTCAAAAACTCCCAAAAACAAGCAGAAAAGTAGACTTATCTGACCACACCACACATTTCCACTGCCTTTAGGTCCATCTGAGTTAAGCTTGTGTCCAGAGATCTGTGTTTCTATATATAGAAATGAATGTTTTTCTCTTTGTGTAAAAGAGTTTCAGGTTGCATTTCTTTATGCAGAGACAGACTGTGTTAAGTGACAGAGGCTTTCCAAAGTCCTCCCAAGGCCATATGGCTATACGTATCACAGTACCGTGATGGTTTCTTATGCAGTGCCTTCGGAGGGCTTAAAGGTTTTCGCACTTGTTCTACAGGTAGTGTGATTTCAGTTAATACATGACACATTCTTGTTTTTGTTGGAATTTATGAAAAACCCCACTTTTTCAAGAAATAGGATTTGTATTAATGAAGATGCCCTAGGATGGGTTTCCCAAAAGCAACAAAGCAAATGATTCTTAAAATTTTAGAGCAAACATCACAGTAAACACTCTCTATATACAATCTAGGATGATATTAACATTAAGATGCTTTTGTGAAACTGTCCTGTTTATTTGCCAAAAACTAGTGTACTTAAATAAAATCGGCCTGACCTCACATACTTACATGAAAAAAATTATGCATGTTTTCAAAAAACATAATTCCTTACTACTTTTACACATATCTTTACACAGATATAAAGTAAGATTGATTTAGAGAAAGAAAAGAATCATACACTACAACCTTTGCTCTGGAAGAAGTGAGATGTTTCTGTGGAAGATGCTATGACTACAGAAACTGACTTTTACATATATTATTTAATTTACAAAAAAGTTATTGAAACCATACAAATATCTGATTAAGCAATCATTTGATAAAGTGGCTACAGATGAAGGTGACTAAACTTCAACAAATGAAAATAAAACCAACATTTTAAAGTCATATTCAGCTCAAACAGCTTAACGGAAGATATTTTGCATAGAAGAGACATCAAAAATGTAATCAAGCCAATGTCAGATACTGCAAGATATTTCTGCTAAAGTGGGACAATACTAGCTTCTGAGACCAAGGTTGTACTTCCTTTCTCCACAGAAGAAATCTGTATATTTATGCCTCTATAGGGCTTGGCAATGTGATGTCACAGTGCAATGCAGTATGGAGCGGGACTGCAATATTGTGTGGCATAAAATACCAAAACAAAATGCAACAACACATGTGCAGTGCACGAAAGGACAAACAAACAAATCTAAAAACTTGCTAGTCATGCTAAATTTTAAAATTAGCCTAAAGGACAAACAAATAAGACTAAAAACTTGCTAGTCATGCTAAATTTTAAAATGAGCCTAAAAGACAAACAAACAAGCCTACAAACTTGCTTGTCATGCTAAATGTTAAAATTAGCCTAAAGGACAAACAAATAAGACTAAAAACTTGCTAGTCATGCTAAATTTTAAAATGAGCCTAAAAGACAAACAAACAAGCCTACAAACTTGCTTGTCATGCTAAATGTTAAAATTAGCCTAAAGGACAAACAAACAAGCCTACGAACTTAAATTATTTTTAAAGAAAGAAGGGACTGTACAGAGGCAAACTACTGGAAGCAAAAAAATGCTGTACTGAACAAATTAACATAATAAATGTGTGGTTTGTTTTGTTTCTTTGCCAATATGGCAGTCCCGCCCCATAACGCATTGCACTATGACATCAGTTGCCAAGCCCTATTAATATTTCTGCTGAATAAATGACTGAAAAAGCTTTTTGTTGTTTTGTTGAAGTATACTATCAAAATATATAGGCACTGTATTAAAGCAGGGTGAGATTTTTGCTTGTTCAAATATCTTGGGGAAAAAAATCGATAATTTCCATAAAATTTACTTTCCTTTATTGAAACCACCAAAGTAGTTAGTGTAATGATATGTGAGTATTTTAAATGACCAGTTTGACTCATTAAAGTATGGTGTTTTTTGTGTTACAGTATTACGAGCTGTGTGAATCTAAACTTACAACTTACTTACTTACCTAATCTTAATGTATCTATATACCTATATATATCTCTGTTTCTCTAATGTGAATTTGGGGAGTTTATAATAAAAATTTGCAGAAGATCAGTGCTAGGTTTTTTTTAGAATCCACAGGCAAAGCTGGCAAAACAGGTTGTAGATCCATTCTGTACGAATATAAAAATAATGAAATGATAGTAAATAGCCATACTTTAATTAACACTGTGTAACCCTGTAAATTTTCTGAGCTCTCCGTTGTGTGGGCATGAGGTGGGTGTGCCATGGGTGCATGCACTTTAAGCATAGTACCTGTGGTCCAAGTCCGACTCTGTGGGGGTTCAGATGGAGTAAGGGTGATTACTCTGTGTATAGATGTACGCACGCACGCACGCACGCACGCACGCACGCACGCACGCACGCACACACACACACACACACACACACACACACAGGAGGGAACATATAAAAATAAGTATAACAAATGGAAATAGAAAGCATGTGAGAGTGAGAGACAACAAAGCACTATAAAGTATGTAATTAAAAATCATACAAACAAAAAATCATTCAAAAAAATGCTATAATCAGATTGAAACAGGCTGGCCAAAATTATTAGATACATGTATTTATAACAAAATAAACTATGATTGAAGTGAAAGTGACTATTTGTCATTGTGAATATAATCAAGCACCACAACAAAAAGTGACCTCTGCATTTAACCCATCGTGTGGAGCACTGGGCAGCTATCAAAAGTGGCCAGGGAGCAGTATAGTGGGAGGGTATCTTGCTCAAGGGTACCTCAGTGGCACCTGGGCTGGGACTTGAACCTGCGACCTTCGGTTCACAAGGACAAGGTCTTAACCCCTAGGCCTTCACTGCATGATTATGAGTATGATTATTATTATTATTATTATTATTAATAAAGGTTGCTGATCGTTTTACATGCAGCTACAATAGTTTTGTTTCCATCAACATTTTGCACCAACTGGGAAAAAATGGGATAAACTGAAAATGCTTAAAAATAGTTTGGGTTTTTGCTTTAAGCTATAAAACATGGTTCTCTGAAAGTACTTAAAGTCCTCTTTAGTCTAACTACCTCTCTCAACTGTCTGTATTTCTTTATGTATCACAATATCCCTAACATGGTACAATCCATACCAATGAGATAATGTCATACCAGTATTGTCTTCTATAAAAGTTTACCACTTTCTAAATCTGAGGTAGTATTTTGGATCACTACACACTCTGATGTAAAGTTTTATAATTTCTATTATATGACATTTTTGACTGTGTATGATGTATAGTTCACTCACAGTTAGAGGCAGGAGTGTCTGTGTTATGGGGGTCATGGGAGCATGCTGGATGCACTGATGGCTTCACTGACTCCAGGGGAATCTTCACTGAGTGGGTGCAATCACTGGGACATTTTGACTGGTGGAGATATGTTAACCAAATGCTATTGCCATGTGACAACATTCTCATGCTCACCCAAATGCACAACATTCAATATAGGACACATGAAGGAACTGACACCAAACTTTGGCAAACACTAAGAAATGGCAACAAGGACAGAGCCAGATCAGTCCCAAGGAGTAAACACAAAAGCCATGCAAGAGGTCGTACAAAGGAATGTGTTGGATTATCAGTGGGGCTGCACAATATTTCTCTCTTTTTAATCATTTTAATTATCAGCACAAAATGATCCTTGGCAGTAATAACACTGGAAAAGCTGCATTATAAAAATGAGTGCTTTATTTAGACTGCAAAATACAGGGTGCATTGGGGGGGGGGGGGTCTGAGAGCCCCTGAAAGCCTCAACAGCAAAATTGGAGGATGATAGGTGGGTGGGATGCTCCCACTTGAAATTCTTACATTTAGCAAATACAACGAAATAATTAAAATATTTTTTTTCTTCATATTGTGCAGCCCTATTTAATTCGAATGACATATAGATTGTAGTAAATGTTTTACAGTGCCTTTTCAGCAACACTGTGGGACAGAAGGAGAAACATTTTAATGATTAATTGCAAAACAAAACCAACAACAGATAAGATGTCTCAGAGAGTGTGAGAATGTGTGTGTGAGTGTGTGTACTTTATGTGTGTGCTAACCTCTTCGTCACTGTCATGATCTGTTCCCTTGGTTTTCTTTTTCTCTTTCTTCTTCTTCTCATCCTCTTTTTTCTTCTTGTCCTTGTCGGGAAGAATATCATCCAGCCAGGCCAGGTCATGCTGGGAGAATACCAGGTCAAGCATCTTTCTCACCACCATCAGGCCCAGAATCTGCAAGAAACTGCACGGTCAAACTCTCAACTGAATTGAAGAAATGTACTCATATACTATCGTTCACAATCAGTATTCTTTACAAAGCAGCTGTTTAGAATTGCAGTATGGAAAAACATGTTGAGGAAGAAATCCCAAGATGCTTAAAAGGGAAATCAGTTTTCTGGTCTAAACTGTTGCTGCAGTAATACTACAATTATAAGTAGTAGTAAGTTTAAACAGAGAGTTAGGGATTAAATAGCTGTGAGATAAGTCAGTTACTTATGTTCATTCAAATTCAAATGTGTAAATTGAAACAGGCCAAATATGCATACATGTTGACATATGTCATAGTTACCAATCCTGTTCTCAGTTACTCATCTACCTCTACTAACTCTTCTCTCTTTTGTTCAGTATTTTCAGTGCTACCTTCACATTACCAACTGTGTGGGCACACAAATCTCATCTAATCAAATATCTAATTTCATGCAACCTTAATAAAAGCAATTACTGCTGCAAAAGCATTTAATGATCTGGCCTTTTTGATTTTGTCTCCTACCATTATGCATACACTTTCTCTATTTGCACCTCAAGCTGCTTGTGCTTTATTGACACCCCCAAAGCAACCAAGGCCAACAGCTAAGTGATTTAGCTCTCTGTAGTAAAAATATATTAATAAAACATACTAAAAATGTTTAAAAAAAATATACAAAATACAGACTCCACCCTAAGGCAAGAATGCAAAGATTAATGTCTGCATCTCCACTTCCTGCATATCTGGCTCAGTTTGCCCTCCCACTTAGCACAGTATCAGTAAGGGATGAATGAGACAATAGAAAACCACTCTCACCATGACAGGGAAGATAATGGCCGCCACAGTAGACTTGAGGATCCAGAGCACAGCCAGACAGGTAATCTGCACCAAGGTGAAGAGATGCACACGCCGCAGAGGTACGTGTCGGAGGAAAGCAAAATCTGGCTGGTGTTTGGCAGGCATCAGGTAAAGCTTGATCCTTTCCCAAAACTAAATAAAGAGAGTCAAAGCTGATTTTCCTAAAAACTAAGGATATTTAATTAATAGCAGGAAAAGATACAAACAGAAATATGTGAGCCTATGTGTTTGTCTGTACCTGAATGCCATTAAGAGAGGCTACTCCCATGTACAGGAACACACCATAGAGTACCGGCATTGGAATGTACTGAAATACATTAGCAAATCATATGTATATATGTATAATACATATATGAATATTGATACAGACATAAAATATGGTTATATGAGAACATTTGTGTAACACTGGTTTGTTGATTTTCTAAATAAAAGATTTCTACAAATTTTGCATAAATTCATATAAATGCATGAATAACATCTATATTGCTGAATTTAATATACTGAAAAACTAAAATCAACCATAGGATGTGCAGAAAGTAGAGGCAATTGTAGATGTAGATAATTCCAGAGTTTAATAAATCATATGACTCTTGAAACACCTCAGGGTGTTGCACTTACACACAACAGCCTTGGGCTCACTGTCAATCTGAAACTAAAAGTAATTGACTCTTATACAACCAGAACAGACAATATAATACATATTATCTCACCAAACGAAGCACTTTAATTAAATTGAATTACCTGTTAAAAAAATAAGGGTGTATTTATTATGCTTTGGGGCTGTGTGACCTAGTGGTTAGGACCTTTCCCTTTTGAACAGTAGGTCGCAGATTCAGTCCCAGCCTGGGAATCGCTGAAGTACCTTTGAGTAAGGTATCGTCCTGCTACCCGGCTTCCCAGGTGCTGCTGATAGCTGCCCACTGCTCCATGTGTACACGTGTGATGAGTTAAATGCAGAGGTCATATTTTGTTGTGGTGTACTTTGTGAGATTGAGGGTGTTCTAATGACAAATCAGTCCATTAAAAAAAAACTAATGTCAACAGTCAGTGCAAAAACTGAAAAAACCTATCAAAACCAACTTGAAGTAATTCAAAACGAATCAAAAGATTAAGGTTATAAAATGGCATTCACTGCCCCTAGACATTTCAATAAATATATAAAGTGAAAGTGAAAAAGTGAAAGAGACTATTTGTCACTGTGAACACACCCAAACACAACGTACACCTCAACAAAATGTGACCTCTGCATTCAACCCATCTAGCTTGAACTTTAACCTGCACATGGGTAAGTCCCTAACCACTAGGCCACCACTGCCCAAAATACGTAATTTAAAAAAACCTACAGCAACTAAAAGGGGCAGCTTTAAATTTTATCTACTAGCTCAATTAACAATCATTGTTAGTTGTAGTTATGGTTTAATTAATCAGAATAACAGGTTTAGAAAAGTATCCTTTGTTCTAAAGTAATGTATGAATATGGACACAAAACTTACCTGCAATACTGGAGCCAGGAAAATAGAAACTCCAGTTAGTACAAATACCAAGATACCTGTCAGTCTCTGCTCCCTATGGAAGATATATATATATATATATATATATATATAAAAATCTTAACATAAAAACTTGAGAGTGCAGGAAAATGTAAATATGATCCAGATGAGATTGAATGAAATAGAATAGATTACTTTACCTCACTCCAAGGAACTGTGGCTGCTCTCCTGGAGCACTGGTCTCGCTCTCCATCTTAAGGGACTCAATGTGAGCAATTGAGATGACAGTTGCTGCTACATACCAGGGCAGGCCCAGGAAAGAGCAGGTAGCCATGAGGATGCCCACCCAGAATAGATCCAAATGATACCCACACCCTTTCTGTTCAAGTTCATCCCATGAAAAACACAGTTAACATGGAAAAAAAAGTTGAAAAGTGAAAAATCTAAACCTTTGCTTCCAATATACACTGTATTTACACAGAGTTCCAGTTTAACCTGCTGGTGTAAAGTTTACATTAAAGCAGTAAGCAAGAATGTGAATTTACCATGATAAATTCAGTTGTATAAGGCAATAAGTTGTAAGGCACAACATAAAGCTGATGCATTAATGCATGTTGGTGCAGTAATTTGACTGGCTACAATTGATTGTAACTGACTTGTAATTCAATTGAAAAAAATGTAATTTACAATATATAATTTTAAAATTATTTTAAAAAATGATAACATTTTCTATTTTCAAACTCAAATACTCTTTTTAGCATTTGTATTCCACCTAGTGGTTAGGACATTGTCCTTGGGATCTAAAGGTTGCAGGTTCAAGTCCCAGCCCGGGCACTACTGAGGTACCCTTGAGCAAGGTACCGTCCCCCTACACTGCTCCTCGGGCGCTGTTGATAGCAGCCCACTGCTCCACGTGTGCACGTGTGATGGGCCACATTTCGTTGTGGTGCTTGAGTGTGTTCCCATTGACAAATAGTCACTTTCACTTTAAAAAGGTTATCCAGTCACATTTGTCTGTTCATTGCATTTTTAAACAAATTGTGAATCTTAACCACACAGTTTAATAAGTTATGTGTAATCTTGTGGTAAAACATAAGAATGATGATGCAGAGAATCTCTTGCCAAAAAATTTAAATCAACATGAATAGCCCAGAGTCTTTCCTGCTGAGAAAAATATAATTAAGGATTATATTGTATATATTCATGTAATCTGTACCTTGAGTTTATTCTCCTTGCGGTTGACAATGACAGCACTGATCTGTTGATCCATAAATATAAGAATGGTAACTAGAAGAGCAGGCACAAAGCTGGCCAAGTACATCCACCAGGGATTCTTTCCAAAGGGCATGACTATCCAACCACGATCGGGTCGAGTCGGCTGTAGGTACAGAAAGAGAAGGAGTTGGTGAGAAAGAAGGCCTGAAGAGTCATGTTGGCCAGTCTTTCAAAGAAGTTAGAAATGATAGCATTCTTAAAAAAATAACCAAACTAATAAAGACAAACACAGCATTAGTCACAATCAAGAGGAACATTTATGGATGCAATCACACAGCAAATCATGCTCATACCTTAAACTCGGTAGGCACAATAAGTTTAGGGGTATCAAGTCCCAATAACAGATCAAGACCAACAAATGTCATGATTGATGCGAAGATGGAAAAATCACTGATGAGTTTTCGAAGCTGCACATTTATACAGAAAAAGAAGACATACATACACAGACAGATAGGCAAACATGGATAGGCAGACAACAGAAAAGAGCCAGGGGTTAAAGCAAGAAAAAAGCCTGTAGAAGACACAATACTGCTGAGGATAACAGAAGTTGTCTATAGTCTAGGGCTGTCACAATGGAATATATTAACAATCAAATAGTCTATCATTTTTTTACAACCTATTATAAGTAATTAGACAGAGGCAGAGTAATTCTGTAGGTATGACAATCACTAACGCACTGAAACGTAATTACGTTTAACTAAGTCATTATGAAAGCCCCATTATAGTCAATTTCACAATTTTTAACAGTAATCTATAAAGTGAAACAGCATCATTTCTCTGAGCTCAAGGCTATGACAAGAAAGGAAACCTTGATCTCAGTGGGGACATGCAGCTTAGGAGTATCCAGGGACATCAGGAAATCCAGGCCACAAAAGACCAGAATGGATATAATAATGGCAAAATCCGCAATCAAGGTGCGACACTGAGGGACACAGAGGCATGTGGATGTCAAAAAGAAGAAGGTCAAAAGAGGAGAAAATAAAAATAGGTATGAATATGAAAAATGAGGGGATGGGCCTTGTGAACACTACAATAAATGTCACTTGTGAATATGTCATATTTGTAAATATTAATATGTAATTAATTTATACTGACACAAAAACATAAGTGAAACAATTCCATTTGGTGCAGTCAAACCTTAGTGGGAAAGTAGCGACTGGACTTGAACTTCTTGAGCGAGATGGTCATGGAGTAGGTGCCAAAGAATAGGATGAAAGACATGAGAGCCAGGTCAGGTACATACTTGCAGGACTTGCCTGCCAGGGAACCACCGTATTTTAGGCACTCCTTCTTACTCAGCTGGCTCCAGTCCAGACCTGTGAAGTTGTACTGAGTGGAGATTTGAGGTTATATATGGATACAGGAAGAGTGATACATAGAGGGAGATAGAGAGGAAGAGAGAGACAGAAAAAGAGAGAGAGAGAGGGTAAAAAGTGCCAAAATAATAGATGAATGTTAGAAAACGGCCATCATTATTTTTTATTAAACGTAATATTGTGTTTTCTTTCACAGAATACTGTTCTAGTAACAATGTCACTATCAGAACAAAAACTTAAAATCTCAAAAAAAAGTAACTTTCCAGGTGGAAGATTCCTAACTTCCCTTGTAAGCTAATGTAACAAAGTATTTAAAAGTAATTTGTACCATTTCCTTTGGTCAATTTATGTAAACGTTTGACACAGTGTATACAGCAGCTGGTATTTTCAAATTATGTGAAAAAAATACACAAATTCAGACTTCAGACAAATTCAGGATTTGCTGAGACAACAGTGAGATTATTCAATTGACATGGTATCCCAACTAGTTCTTACCAAGGAGTAATCAGTAAGGTTGTCTGGTCCAAGTGGAGCTGAAGAATTAAGAACCGTTGAGGCCACTATTAAACAAAATATACATGCATACAGAGATTAAAAGTGAGCCCTAACACAGTGTCATCAGTGCAAATGCTCACATATAGAAGGTACAGAACCTATAATTAGAACTTAAAGCTCAAGTGTTTCTTACTAGCTGATACTTACTCCGATCAGACAGCAGCCAAATTTAGTATGCACCAAAAACAAACAACATATATAAGTTACAGTAGCCAGGGGATGAACATCCAAAACCGATCATTCCCCTTTTCCTGGAACTAAACTAAAACAGAGTAATTTAGTCCTAAAGAAATTAGGCTCACCTTGGCCAGGTGCTAAGCATTCACACTTGTAGGTTGTTATGTAGTCAGGCTTGAAGTTCATGTCAATGGGGTAGTACTGGAAGGCTCCTACCATCTTCTTAACGGCATCAGAGATAAAGATGAAGGAGATAAGGCTGGAAAAGCCCTCTTCTGTGAAGCGTGTCATGTATTTGATGATGTAGCTGGCATCTGAGGCCACTAAAATCAGACACTGAAGGCAGGAGTGCAGGCCGATCCACAGTCGCAGCTCCATGTAGTCGATGCTATTAGTCCTGAAAGGAGAAATCAGTGGGGTCAAGAATGTGGCGAGATAGCCAAGCTCAGCAGGAAAATACAGATCCTTCACCAGTGAGGAACAGCAACTAACCTCCATTAAGAGATGCAGGAATGATCTAGAGAAATGCATGTAGATCAAGTTCAAGTTCAAGTTCAGTTTATTGATCATATGTATGTTAATGTTGGGTCAACAGTACAATGAAATGTGTTGGACAAGAAAAAACAGTAAACTCAGATGAACAAGCTAGATATGAATGAATATAAAATAATAGTAAAAATAAAATTAAGAAATAAAATATATAAAGTGTGTAAAGTGTGATGTGTAAAAGTTAAAAAAGTGAACAGTGCAAACAGCAATATTGCACATCGGATGAAGGCAAGAGAATTGACAGTGTGATAGTATGTGGTGGTAGGTTATGAGTTCAGGAGCCTGATGGCCCGGTAATAAAAACTGTCCTTTAGCCGCGTAGTGCAGGCAGTCATGCTCCTGTAGCGTCTGCCAGATGGTATCAGAAATAACAAGACGGTAACATGTAGGGGTCCAAATTAATCTGGAGATATATAACTGTCAAGTTTAGATTTTATTTTAGCATCTTTGACATCTTTTTTCACTCACTTGCTGAACTCATACAACAGCTTTTCAAACACCAATATTGGTCCAGTGGAACTCAGAATTATGAGTGGCTGACCGCCAAACAAGCAGAAGACGGTTCCTGCCAAAGCCGTGCCAAGAAAGCTCTCCATCACACCCTGAAGAACACAACATTTGATATACTGTAAACACAAGCTTTATGATGCAAGAAAGCTTTTTTATGTTTTGCCCCCATCATCCCAGCAGTGCTTTTTGTAGCCCATTCACTGCATGTCTACTTTCTAAATCCAATACAAAAATAGTGCATTATGTGTGTAACCACATTTTTGTGCTGGTCAAATGCATAGCTAATGTATTTCTTGGTGTATTCTCATAATGTTTCAGTCAGTTCACTCTTAAGTAATTTTAAGTAATTACTATGAAATTAATAGTGAACAAGCTGATAATGATCCATTCCAAACACAGCCCTATGTCTCGATTATCATTACTTACATGTGCTTTCTCTTTCACAGCACCGTAACTGTCCATATTAGGCTGAAGCCCAGGTAAAAATTGTGAAGAATGTTCTAACTGCCCAGGTTTGTGTATATAAGCTAAACCTTTATACTGGTTTTGTGAATATAACCTACGTTTTAAATAATTTTTTGCATGACATTTATAATATGAAATATATTAAATATAAAACATTTAAAATATTGAAATAATCAATATATAATAGTGTATTTTGACAGAAATATTTAAAACTTCCCATATTTTTAAAGCAAATGATATTTAAGGTGATAAAAGGGAGAGAGAATATTCTCCTTAAGCTTATTTCTTCACATCCAGAAAGTCACTTTTTTATAAAAAACACTGAGTTTGGAGTAGCTTGAAAAAGACCACTAACCGGAGATTATTGGTTAAGTGCATTAAAACTGGTTATTACTTGGTAGTTGTCAGTCGCATCTCCTAGGAGTCCTCCAAAAGTGATGGCATTAGTGATGCAACCCAAGTAGATGAAGAGCACCGCAGAGATAGACTGGATGTGAAAGCCCTCATAGAAGTCACTTAAAAGCCATGGTACTTTTCGTTTGATGTCAAGGCAAAGACCTCCACAAAATCTACAGAACACACAATGTAAAATGAATTGTGATACCAATTGCTACATACCAACCACATGTTAGTTATCAGCATTCCTTCTTTTAATGTGCCACTGTCCCTAAAGAACCTTTCAGTGGATACTTTTAAATAAACCATGTTGTTGATTAGATTTGTGAGAGTGAAGAATATGACATGAACTAATGATTCTTCTCTGGAGAGTGGTTCCCAAGCATGTTCTTGGGTGTACCAGACCCTGCACATTTCATTCAAAGGCAAGGTCAAGGTCAAGGTTACTTTATTTTCATCAGAAGCTGTGTACATACACTGGGTACGGAAAGTATTCAGACCCCCTTCAATTTTTCACTCTTTGTCATATTGCAGCCATTTGCTAAAATCATTTAA
>JBBPDA010000037.1:12449154-12463292 GCA_037974385.1 Arnoldichthys spilopterus | reverse complement strand
ATGCAGAGGTCACATTTCGTTGTGGTGCTTGAGTGTGTTCACAATGACAAAGAGTCACTTTCACTTCACTTCACTCCTTGTGTGGTGCAGTACATGGTCCGATGTGCCATGTGGGTGCAGTTGTATGCAGCTTGTAGACTTTTTTACATGTGCTTATACAGTATAAAATAAATAGTGCAATATACAGTATGTGTACAATATACAGAGTAAGTAAATATTATACATTATATTGTATGCAGTAGCCTGTACAGTGAGCTGTACAGTGAGCTATACAGTATACAGTGGGTAGTGCAGTTATTATACAAAATATACAGTGTATATTTCACAGGTGGTGTAGAGTTTATATATGAAAGTGATGTGAGCTGTACTGTCAGCTGTTCATTAGGGCGATGGCCTGAGGGAAGAAACTGCCCCTGTGTCTGACAGTCTTAGTGAGCTGGCACCTGTAGGGTTTGCCTGAGGGGAGGAGTTGAAAGAGGATGTGACCAGGGTGCGAAGAGTCTGATATGATCTTCCCTGCCCACTTCCTGGTTCTAGTGGTGTACAGTTCTTGTAGGGTGGGCAGAGGGTCACCAGTGATTCCTTCATCTGTCCTCACTGTGTGCTGCAGTCTGTCCCTGTCTTGTTTTGTGGCGGCCTCGAACCAGACAGTGATGGACGCACACAGGACAAATTCAACAACTGCAGTGTAGAATTGACACAGCAGCTCCTGGGGCTGGCCAAACTTCCTTAACTGTCGGAGGAAATACATCCTCTGCTGAGATTTTTGAAGATGAGGCTGGTGTTGGCCTCCCACTTCAGGTCATGGGAGATTGTGGTCCCCAGGAACATGAAAGACTCCACAGTCATCACTGGGCTGTTTGAAATGGTGAGGGGGAGTAGTGCAGAGGGCTGTCTCCTGAAGTCCACGGTCATCACCACATTTTGAGCATGTTGAGCTCCAAGTTGTTCTGACTGCACCAGAGCACCAGCTGTTCAACATCCTGTTGATATGCAGATTCATCACCATCTCTGATGAGTCCGATGACAGTGGTGTCATCTGCAAAGTTCAGGAGTTTGACAGCAGGATTCTTGGAGGTGCAATAGTAGAGCCATGTAGAGACAGTAGAGCCATGGAGACAGGACACACCCTTGTGGGGCACCAATGTTCACAGACCTCTCTCTGGAAGTGACTTTCCCCAGCCTCACCTGCTGTTTCCTACTCATCAGGAAGCTGGTGATCCACTGACAGGTGGCAGAGGGAACAGAGAGCAGAGAAAGTTTTTCTGAGTTTTTCCAGAGGATTCCTGGAATGATCAGTGCTTCTCAATTAGTTAAATGTGAATTAGCAAGTTGTTGTGAATAAATCAAACCACTTCTAGGACGTCACACTCATTCATTTTTGGTGTGCAGTATAAAAGAATTTGTAATAAAAAATAAATTGTTCAAAAATCAATATAAAAATCAAAGGGCCCATATCACATATTACTGCATTTTCTTAAAAAAAAATTCTATACAAAAGATAGGTGCCATATGTAAACATTGTTAAAAGTTTCAAACATAGCACTCATTGCCCATTTTACACTGAAACAAATTTGCAAAATAGCCCATTTTAGATTCATTGTTTCTGAGGTGTAACAAAAAACTCTTTATACCTCAAGAACCAAAACAGCACTTAAATGTCTTATATATGGCCAAGAGGCCCCCAAAAATGGTCTGGTGGTGTAAAGGTATTCTCTAAAAAATGGCAATGTTTCTAGCAATAAACGAAAAGCAGCAGGGACTAATTAACATTGTGATTATGCTAATCCCTGCAAGTTTTTATTAGTTATTAGACATATTCATATTCTTGTGTGAAATACTCTTTACATTTTCAGTTTCTGAGGTTTGTTTAATGCAGCCTTACATTCCATGATGATGTGTGTATCTGGAATAATTAAACAATGTGATGCTGGCTGGATGTGTCCACACATTAAGAAAGAATGAGTAAATCCCAAACTATTGCATCTTTGTGTCTGTTTGACGTGCTAGAATAAACCATTTGGTGTGTATTTGATATCATAATCTGTAATAATGTAATGAACTGATGCTGGTTGGATGTGAATGCTGTGTAACAAAAAATAAATAAAAACATCTCTGCAAAGGACTTCAGATGTTTGCTTTGCTAGAAGAAAGCAACAGACATATATTTAGTCCTCTATATGCAAATTCCACTGAAGTGTTTCTGTGCTTTAATCATATGGGAACAGGCTTGAAGCTTATTAACTGAATTAAAGACATTTGCTTCTTAACTGGTACTAAATGGAGCTATTTATAAAAGAGTATTCTTTTTAATGACATTGTGCTTATTAATTATTTAGTTATCGCTCTACCTAATGGGGTGATGACGTCCAATGAGGTGGATTACAGTAATCACTTTCACTGCCCTGCAGCTATGAATTTGTACCAGACCTTAAGCCAGTTTTTTAAAAACATATGTTTAGATGAGAACCAGACATGTAATTTAGATGGAACATAGCAGTCTTCCAAGATTGACTGCAAGGCTTTTTAGGCCTATATCTGAAACTGATTATATTAACTAGTAAGCAGTGTTTTCACACCTGTAAATGAAATGGAATGTAATAGCTTCAAATTGAGATGTCAAATGGGGATGAAATATCCTGGATGAAATGGTTTTGCCTTATGCAGCTAATGATTTCAGAATAGTATAATGGTAACTGAAAATAATATAAACATTAACTAACTTAAGCTTGCTAATATGAGGAGAATATGAACACCCCTATCTGCCAAAGACCTGATCTAAAGTCATCATGGCACCTCTACACAAGGAACTGGTGCTATACTAAGAACTATTATTTTTATATATATTTATTTTATTATTTTTCTTTCTTTTCTCTTGCTTGTTTTTGCTATCCGGTGTCAACCAGAGGATGATGGGTTCCCCCTTCTAAACCTTGGATCCCCCCAAGGTTTCTTCCTACTGCCTTGGCTGGCTCTTTAGGGGTTCGGACCCGGTTTCTGTAAAGCTGGTTTGTGACTTCAGTTGTAAAAAGCGCTATATAAATAAACTTGACTTGACTTGACCTACTGTAAATATAAAAACAGGCACAATTAAACGATCCTAGGTGCCATGCAGTGATTTGTCATTAGTATTTAGTGCAAAACTATTTACTCCTTATAATTTATGGGCATTTGAACAGAGTAAAATTAAACCACAAACTACCAAAATATGTACAGCGTATTAACTGTTTTACCAGGGATAATAACACATTGGTTACTTCTGTCATGGTGATTCAGGCTGTTATAACCATGTCCGGTGTTTGATGACACTATACAGACAATTAAGGAGCAACGGCTGTTAATGACTTAATGATTTAAAATCTTTTAAAGATGCCATTGCAAAACACTGTCCTCACTGCAGTCTCTTTTTAAAAGTGACAAGCATAAAGGCAAAAAACGGATATTATGGTACTTCAGGGGTTCAGGGGACAAGATTCAGCTTCCTTGTGAAAACTGCTCTTTGTCCTCATTACATGACAGGATGGTTTATTTGTTGTTTAAACATGCTTATGAAACTATTCTCATTACTCTTTTATTACATATACATGAGCTCTGGCTCAGCTGTGGGTAATTAGCTAAGGGTTTAAAGGGCTTATGTGGGCGCTCCTCCTTGTTCGTCGATGTTTGTGCTTAGTGTACACTGTCTTGATCTACCTTGTCCCTTTACATTAATAAACCCCTTGTTTAATGTCAGTCTTGCCTGCGGACACTACTACGATCTTGGCGTGAGTATGGTGGCCGAGGGGGTGAGGGTGACAGAGGTCAGTGTATCCTGGGCCAGTTAAAACTGGCTCGGGACCTCTCCAGCGATGGTAGGCTGGGAGGACTGATCTCGATGCTGCACGCCCTGCTGGGCTCCGAGCATTCCCTCCAGGTGGCGGAAACGCCTGGGGGGGCACTCCGGACCCACCAGGGAGAGCGGATCGGAGTCGGGCCTCTGCTCCGAGGAGCACTCAACACGGGGGCTACCCCAGGAGAGGGAAGCAGAGGGGGAGAAGGCAAATCCCCCTTCCGAGGCCGTTGGCGGATCCTCTGTCGCGCCCAGTTCACCCGGGCTGTTCAAGCTCACGATGAGTCAGTCGACGAGCCAGAAAGCGCCGTGGAGACTTCCGGGAAATCTGCACCCTGAATGGCGCGCGTGTAGCTGCAGCAGAAGGCGGCCGGAAGAGGGCCAAGAGGGCTGCTGTAAGTCGCTTGCGGTGTGGACCCGAGGGGTCCAGCTTGCGTGTCGCTGGCTGAACCAAGGCCAGCCTGCACACCACTGGGTCTTCCGAGGGGTCCAGCCTGCGCACCGCCGCTGGAAGAACCAGGGCCAATCTGTGCGCCGACGCTGGGTCAGCCGGATCCAGACTGCACATCGCTGTGTCCATCTTGCCTGCCGCGGGGTCTCCCAAGGGGTCCAGCCTGTGTACCACGGTTGGAATAACCGGGCCCAACTCGCACACCGCAAAGGCAGCACAAGAAACGTTGGGCTGCTTCCGCGGGATGTTGTTTACCCGCTACTTGTTACCTACACTACCTATTTGTTGGGCACTAAGGACCCTGTTGTGGACTTTGTTTCCGCCCGTAGCAATGTTTTTCTTAGGTGTTGCAGGGGGTGCTGGGTGGCATGTGTGTGGATTAAAGTTCAGTTCAGGTGTCTTTTGTGTGCCCTGTGAAGTATATATTTTTAATATTAATTTTAAGAAAAAGAGAAAAAAAGCTTTAAACCTGAATGACTGAAAAGTCCATGTGAAAATACTCTGAGATCCTTTTCAACTGCATCCAGTTATTGATGATATTTAGTCTAAATTGTATCAGAGTAGAGAAATCAGCCTCAACCACAAGTAAGTTGTTACAAAGGGCATGATGCTCCTTAAGGCTTGCTCTGCGAGAACCTGGTGTGCTGTCACACCATCAGTCCAAGTCTAAAGTCAAAAATACCAGAATATTTCACTGGACTGTATACTGATGATTAAAACTGTAGCACATTGAAATTATGGCATTTTAAATGCATGCAAACTAAAAAACAATTCAAACATGTTAAGACTGTGGAGGCAATCTGTGCTAAAGTAAGAGTCTGAGAATTAAATAGGATGTCGTTTATTCAGACCACTACTCTATTTATTTGACAACTTATTCATCCACAATGTCAATATCTGACACTGGTGCCCCTAACCTCATGTAAATTCAATTTCAAGACACAATGGTGATTTTAATGAAAGGTACTTATTTTATCATTGTGAACACACTCTATTACACACAAAGTGCACCACAACAAAATGTGACCTCCACATTGAACCCATCACACATGCACACATGGAGCAGTGGGCAGGTATGAGAAGTGCCCAGAGAGCAGTGTATTGGGATGGTACTTGCTCAAGGGTACCTCAGTGGACTCAGCTTTCCATTTAGAAGGGCAAGGTATAAACCCCTAGGCCACAACTGCCCTATTAACCATCAATATACATTATTCAGAATATTCAGGGAGACTGAAAGAGGCACCTTTAGTAATGTAGCCCAGATACTGGAAAACAACATATTTTTAATAAGAGAAAATATTCTGGATTATGTTTTAGTAAGCTGAAGATTTTACCACGAGTATTAGTGTCCCTTTTAAAATATATTTTCAGGATGCCCAATATTGCCTTAAAGAGTGTATTTCACATACTTGTCAGTCAATAATTATCAACATCATTCATAAAAATGACTTCTCCCCTTGCACAGAAAGGGAAAATGTCTTTTGTTATTCTTCCCATGTCTTCCAAAGCAGTTCTGCTGTTAGCAACCCTGGTGCTTCTCTGCACTCCACCCTCTCTAAAATTCAATTTTACTCTGAAGCCAGTATACTTGCATTGTAATTCAGCCTTCAATCTTAATTCATATAATTTTACTGCTGAATAATAGTGGACAGAGCCGATGTGGCATTAAAGTATGTCCATGATCAATTTAGAATCTCATAAGTTTAGGCAATATGAGTTGCTACTCTCTTTCACACAGTATTGTATTCCAATCTAAGGAGGAGCAGGTGACATGAAATTGAATCTTCATTTCCTTGCTGTCAACTCTGATAACTCTCATTTGGTTGGGCACTTTGAGCCACTAGAGAGGAGTGGACAGGGAGATGGAAGAGGGTATCAAGGGGCAAGGATAAAACAAAACAACAGCTAAATCTTATTATGGCAGACAAGTACATTTATTTGAAAGAGTCACACACCATGGAAAATGCATTTGTTTAGGCAAGAAGAAATAGTTCATAAACCTATGAACAAACTAATACATGTCAGCTTGTCATTACTTTAGTCAGTCCACTCATCAATATTCCATCAATTGCACTCATAAGATTTATCATTCTGATGAGTTATAAGGTTGAATAGACACATACTAGAAGGCTAATTAATTTTTTTATTGACTTTACATTACCAGGTTGGCTTGACATTTGCATACCTATTTAAGGAGAAAGTGCCTAAATGAAAAAGGCTATATGAACATGAATATAATTTACAGAAGATGCTCTACCCAGAAAGGTAATCTATTGAGGGCAAAATCAAGACTGCCAAATCCTTCATTGTTGTTATATTATTATATTTATTATTGTTTTCAACTGATTGTTGATTTAACACTGGAAAATCAGCCATGTTTAACACTGATGCGACAAAACTGATGATTGAATAGTTGATCTAATGTCAATACTGATAACACATTCTTACTGGGCAATGCTGCTTTTTCTTATGCCTTTAAGAATTGCATTGACTGGCAATGACAAAAAGTTGTAGAATTTGTAGAACTGCTGAACCAAGAAAGATTTCTAACAGATTTTTTTTTTTTAGTAAAGACCCCAAAACTCAACCTACCAGTATTTGATTCATTTTTTTCAGTGTTATCCCATAACAAGATATAATAAAATTTTTACAAAAATGTGAGGGGTATACTCACTTTTGTGAGATTATTGTACATTAGATCTTTTACCTTGTATGTACACTTATTGTTCATTTTATCATCATCAATTAATCAATGGTCAAGATTCCCACAGTATCATTTGAGAACAGATATTATTTGGTTGGTGAATCATTCTCAGTTGAGCAGTGTGTGTGTGGATCACATACAGAAGTTTTGCTGGTTTTTAAATGCTGTGTCCACTTAACAGGTTGTAGCCTGTTAGTCCACTTTCACCTCAGCCAATTCTCCGCAGCCCAGCAGTGACAGGTTTCTCCCTCACACACACACACACGTCGGTGCCACTGCTGGGCTGAAATTAATCCATCACCCAAATAACACCTGCCCACTGGTGGTCCCGTGGGGGTCCTGACCATTAATAAAGCATGAAGGGGGGCTAATAAATGATGTAAAGAAAAGAGGGAATACAGTCTCTAATTGTAAACTAGACAAACAGAATGATGATGCCCCACAGATGTTAAGAGAATGAGCAAAATTTAAATTGTCATGTAACATTTTTCTGTGTTATTGTGAATGTTATAAACATATAAGTTTTTTACATTTTGCCTTAAGCAGTTCTTGAGATATTAAAATGTGTCAGTTGCAGTGCCCCCTTTAAACAAAAATTCACAAAATTTGGAATGCCAAAGAATATAACAATGCAATGTAAAATTTTGCAAAGTATGAACCTGATATTGGCTAGTGAAGGGCTTGATTTTTGCATTGACATTGTTCACTAGGGAGCACTATTCCAAAACTCATAATGTACTAAAAGCAAGAGCTTTCTGGAGGGTAACTTTCCATGCAATTTTTATATTTTTAAGCAAAACAGTTGTCAAGAAACAGTTGAAGTTGAACTTCAGAGTTCGAAAAAAGCATGTTTAGCATGTCTTTCTATTATTATCATTCTCCTTCCTCGAGAGGTTGTTTAAAAGATGTGAAAACATCAGTTATTTGGAAAATTATCTGATTCTCACGTGAACAGGGACAAACAACGGGCGCTGTCAGTGGCCACAGCCCCGCATTGAACCTCCCACCAGGTGAAGGACTAGGTGCCGGTGACGAGGGCTGCTTCCAGCAGGGGAGGGAGGAGGGCGAAGGTACGACTGTTCGATCATGGTCTACTAAATTTGGTGAGTTGTATTCATGAGAAGTAGAAACTCGTTGCTTTTAATGGTTTTATTTTCACTGGAGGCACGATGTGTGAGTAGTGTAATGTTTTTGTACTGTTAACATAGCTGCTCTGACCGACAGTAATAAGTCAGCCCAGCCACCTTATCGCTTCATAAGCTGTTAGGGAGCAGCTGGAAATTATGTTTTAACCAGTTTGACAGAAATGTATACCTGCTGGCCACCTATAAACTAACTTGGCCACCTTATCACTCCATTGGCTGTTTGTGAGCAGCTGAAAATTATGTTTTAACCAGTTTTACAGAAAATTTCCCTTCAAGCCTGTAAGATAACTTAGCCACCTTATTACTCTATGGGCAGTCTGTTTCTCTGTCTGATGTCTTAAGTTTCCTGTTTCTAATTTGCTTTGTTTTTATTGTATTGGTGTAATGCTTACCAGACACTCATTTATTTGACAGAATGCTAGCTCTAATGCAGACAAAACCTGTTTAAATAATTATTTTAAAATCAGTTTTTAAAGCAAGGCATGTTTATGAATTTCATATTCTGAATTGAAATAAAACAGAAAAAATACATTTTTGTTTTAAAAAATTAAAAAATTAAATGCTCTAGTTTAATTATTTACAATGAAACAGAAATAAATACTATAAAGTGTTTCACACTTTAACTTAACGTATTAAGTGGAGGGATTGTGTAAAGTAATTGATGCTGTAATGGATTTTAACTTAAATTAATTTGGAATTTAGTGGGTTGAACGTATTGGGATACTCTAAGTCCAATAATTGGGCAGAGCAACTGATACTACAATAAATTTAAGTTGAATAAATTTGCATTTAGTGTATTGAACTTAATATAACTTTTGGTCGCTGAAGTTTTTAAGTTAAATTCACTCAAGTTTTTAGTACACATTACTTTTTAGGGCAACCGGTTTCCACAAATGTTTTGAGTAAATTCAGCCTATCCAGGCTTACAGTGTACATGATAGCTGCCTTGAACATTGGCCTCTGCTGTTCTGCTATATAGATTGTGTGCACTGCACTGCAAACCACCCAATAATATTTCAAAAACAAAATGTAGCTTTTAAAATATAGAAAAAATATATAATAATAATAATTAATAAAACGGTCCAATCTTTTCATCTTAGTAAAGCCATAAATCATGAATACCAAGTCAAAGTAAAGTCAATCAGTGTTGGTCAGGCAAATTTGCAACTCAAGTCAAGTTATGTGAATGGGTTAAGTCAAGAGATTGGTTAAGTAATGCAAGCACCTTTAATTTTTTAGAAACCAAGTCTTGAGTTATTTTGCCTTTATTTTGGGGTTGTGTCCATCTTCTCCTTAGTTTATATATATATAGGCCCATATCATGTGTCCATGTCCATACTTGGCATGGTGTTATTGGGATCATACACATAACCCATCATTTTCCAAACATGACATGCAGAATTTTTGTTCTTTCTTTTGATTTGGTAAAGTACATTGTTTGAATATTCTGATTTTTCAAAATACTTATGTGCAAAATGTAGGCACACATCTCTTTTTAAAAACACATATCTGCTTTTTTACCAGATTAGTTTTGGGTGGGGTGTAGGGAGGAAGATGAATGAGGTGCAGTTTATTGCTAATTGCTCTCTGTATACTTGTTCTTGCTGCTTTCAGTTCATCCCCTCATGCTTTTCCTATTACTAGTCTGAGAGTGCATTGTGAAATCTAATGTGGCACATCTGTCTGGGAACAATTAGTTGGGGCTCTATCCCCACTTGCAACATTCCACTTGCATAATATCAAACTGGCTGTCTTAGGTCTTTGCTAGGGCCCTGTAGATTTTTCTTTTTGAATTGGCTTATTAGGTTTGTCTCTGAGACCTTTAGTAAGCTTCTTCACCTTCACCATGATTGCCACTTGTTCTGCGAAATCTTCTAAACCAATGAAAACATGTTATAATGGCATCAGGCGCAATTTGCACACCAATTTTTTGCCACATTACTTTTAAAAACTTTACAGTTTTCTAAAACATCAGGTATTTATTTACATATATATTCTAGCATCTAAATACATCATTAAGTGTGCTTATGGATACAATTTTTTTTTTGTGTAGCATAGTCATAAATTAAATAACATTGTGTGAGATAGATATGTGTACATGCAATGTTCATATACAATGTTTGCTCTATGTGAATAATTTCCTAATGTCCAATAACTGACCTATGCATTTCACCAAAATGCTGCACTTTTGGTATAAGGTTATGAGCAATTGTAAATATTAACCTTACAAATTGCAAAGTTAATGAGACCTGCCCTGAAGTTCTAACTAAACTGTGGGTCATACTTTATTCTGAGCAGCCCCCACAAATTACCTATAGATATTTTAATTACTAACAAAGCAACAGCATAAGGGTTGGGTTTAGGTTTAGGCTTCAGCTTTAGGTTAAGGTTAGGGTAAGGGTTATTGTTAAATGTAGGATTATGGTAAATTTAACGTTATTACACTCAACATTCAGTTACAAATAATAGGTATTTAGTGAAATGTTCATTAATTATAAGGTGAGCATCTACACATGGGGCCACTCATAATTGGAGTCCTGCAGGACCTCTCTGTCTCTCTCTCTCTTTCTCTCTCTCTCTCTCTCTGAATTTAAACAATTGAAAGGTAGCGTTAATCATTCATATCTGAGCTATTAAGCTAGCTCATCTGTTGTTCTTTCGTTGGCTCATTGTCTGTTCATGGTCTAATTTCCTGTATGAACACAAAGCAATAAGAATTCTACCTTCTATAATAAGTAAATTGGTAAATGAAAGCTGGGTAATTATTTTAGGATAATACAATGGACAGTCTACAACACCACCTAAAGCTTACTGGAATAAACTAATGTATAGGGGTTTGTTTTTTTCTGAACAAGAACAAGAAAGAAGAAAAACAATAAAAGAAATGTGAAGCATTTATAATACAGCAAGAGTGTATTTCACAACAACCAGTTTTTGTGCAAGCATTTCATTCATTTCAGTATTTATCAGAATAAATATTGTCATTTTCTTTTAAAAGTTCAAGCCGTAATACACAAGGAAGTTAAAAAATTCCCAATATACAATGTCTTTTGTCCCAGATTATTATTGACCCACCTGTATTCCGACAAGCCCCACCCTCTTGCGCTATTAATGACTAGTAGGTCATCCTCACTGGCTGTTCGGAGATCTAGCCAATCACAGCGCAGCAAGCGAGCTCATATTAGCAAATCACAATACTGAAACTGAATACGGGTGGGAAAAAAAGTTTCGGGTTGATGATCGACTGCCTAGGTGCGCTTTCACCAGGCGGTAGTGGCTAGTGCGCGCGGCGAGTCGAGGGCTGGAATCTTCATACAATTTGAAGAGAGTCCACAGGAAGATGGAGCTTTCAGAATACACTAACTGACTGCTTTTGCCATTACACATTTTCTCACTGAAACAGATTTTTACAAGTACAAAACGTGAAACTATGGATCCTCTGTACAACGGCACTGATGGCAACTGGACCAACGGCAATTTTTTGAACGAAAGTTTTTTCTCAAACCAGTTTGTCCAACCGGTTTGGCAGATTGTCATATGGGCAATGGCATACAGCTGTTTAGTCTTAGTGTCCGTCGTTGGAAATATCATTGTGATTTGGATCATTCTCGCACACAAGAGGATGAGAACAGTAACCAACTACTTTTTGGTCAACCTTGCATTCGCAGAGGCTTCAATGTCAGCGTTCAACACCGTGGTTAACTTCGTTTATGCCGTTCATAATGAGTGGTATTTTGGCCTGGTTTATTGTCGCTTTCACAACTTCTTCCCTATTGCCGCCGTGTTTGCCAGCATTTATTCAATGACAGCGATTGCTCTGGACAGGTAGGCTTTTTTCAGTTTTTTTCAGTACTAAAGGTGCGCTTTGTTTCAAAGTATTAAAATGACCACATGATATGATAAGCTTTTATAATTATTGTGCTGCCTAGGCAATTAAGTTGTAAGCAACATTAAACATACTGAGCTAGTGAAATGTATACAGTCCCCTGAAGGCTGTATTAAAGATGAAAATGTAGCAGACCTGCAAGTCTTAGCCTTACAGCACTGCAGTGAACCACGAGATTATTGTAAGCGTTGGCCAGTGAAGGGTCACAGACTTTCCTCATGGTCACTGCGGTGCTTTGATGTGAACATATGGTGCCTGTTGATCCGACAGAATACATGCACATGAAATTGCAAGAGTCTGAATCCTCCTATTTGGAAAGCGTGGCAAAGTAATTAGTTGGATTTGAACATCTGATTGGAGAGGGGGAAATCTTAAAGCAAGCAGAAATGCTGTTTCTTCTGAATCTGTGGTGACCGGGTGTCTGGCCTGAGGATTTGACAGGGCTGGGCAGTAAAATAAAGGGTTCTAGTCAGAAAAAATGTATTTACAGAAAAGGACCAAAATGGACAGTAATCTGAAAAATTTATAGGAAAGACCACTGACTAATAAAAACAACAGAAAAATGTGATCCAAAGAGTCAAATGTTATGGCTTTTACTAAATTGAAATAGTGAAGCACCATTTTATTTTCCTCTACATAACCCTTAAATTCACAAGATTATGTTACTCATTACAGTGTGAAGCAAGCAGTCAGTAAGAAATAATACATTTGATCATAAAACATTCTAAAAGTATCCTGGGTATGGAGTAGTCATCCAAAAATTGCCTCAAACTCCCAGGGGTGCAACCAGAATCTGCAATTTCATGTTCCTCTCATTAAGATGTTTGTACAGATGCATAAAATGATAGTTATATAAAACCTGCTGCCTTATTGTGTTTGCTCTCTTGTACTGTAGGTACATGGCTATCATTCACCCCTTGCAGCAGAGGCTGTCTTCCACTGAGACTAAGCTGGTGGTGGGCGTGATATGGTTGCTGGCTCTTCTTTTGGCTTTCCCACAGTACTACTACTCCAGCACAGCACACCTTCCTGGACGCATTGTCTGCTTCATTGACTGGCCTGAGTACAGCATGTGGGATTTCAAAAAGATGTAAGCTCATGTTGCCCCCTACTTTACAAGACTTCTTATTCATTTGCTTTTTTAAAAATAAATGTATTAATCAAATCTTAAATCACAAACACAGCTTAAGGCCAGTTCCTGCTAGGAACATGATAGAGGGGGAGAGACAGGGAGACCCATGGGATTTACAACCCAAGAGCCTTTACGAAATTACCAGCAATACTCTGGTGTGGCCTAGGCACCATGCTAGCCACACCTGCCACCAGAGACAAGGACTCTGCCCTGCCCTTTGGGACAACCACACTTAAAAGGGGTTCAGCCCAGCTGCTACACAAAAGCAGTGATTGCCTCAAACCATGGCGGAGCGTCACCTACACCACCAGCCGGCCTGACATGGTGGCCATGAAGTCAGAGCCCCTTAACCGCCCCCTGCCAGCCTGTCTGGGTGCTAACCCTTACAAAAACATGGCAGGGACATATTTACATATTTTATATATATAAACTAGTGGTCAACATTTTTAGAACACCCAGTTTTTCTGTTTTTTACTGGTATTTTAAGCATTTTGTTACAATTAATAACCTTAAAATTTACAAAGTTAAGTGATTGCAATGAATACATACATCATAAATAAAAAGTTTAGGTCCAAAATCTGAAAAATCATGTAGATTTAAAAGGCAACAGGCTTTTCCCCAAGCATTAAGAACCTGGTGAACTTACAGCTTTCCTGCCACAGTAGAAGTAAAGTCAAGAAGTCTTGAAGGTTAATGCAGACAATTCCCGAAGGAGCCCCAACTTCTGCTGATGACCTAGTAACCCCTCTGTCTGAACAAAAACAGAGCTAGAACACATTCTTCCTAAACCATCTGATGCATTATTAGCACAGTACTGTAGTGCAGGAAGCAGTAGTCAAGTCAAGTCAATTCAAGTTTATTTGTATAGCGCTTTTTACAAGTGACGTTGTCACAAAGCAGCTTTACAGAAACCAGGTCTGAGCCCCCAAAGAGCAAGCCAAGGGTGACAGAGGCAAGGAAAAACTCCCTAGCAGTAGGAAGAAACCTTGGG
>JBBPDA010000037.1:12415540-12435268 GCA_037974385.1 Arnoldichthys spilopterus | reverse complement strand
TTCACTGTGTACTGTGTGAACTGTATATGGTTGAAATGACAATAAAAGCCTACTTGACTTGACTTGACTTGACTTGAAGAGACTCATACAAAGCCTCTAAGCTCTGTCCAGCTGTTGTAATAAGGTCTGCTGAAGTCCTATTTCAATTTTATAGTGCACTCCTTATGTCCATCTTCTATACCCATAAACTGAAACAATGCTAACTCTGTTTTCTAACTTCTTTTAGATTGACCTGATTGACCATTATCTTTGCCCACCTGTACACTAGGAACAGTGCCCTTTAATTCAGCCTGATGTAGTGTCACTGGGGTTTCTGGCCAGCTTGTACTTTTGACCAGATTATTCATCTAGCCAAAAAGGGGCTGTTTCTCCATGTTACAGGCTAACATTTTAAACTTTATGGCTTGTCATTGACATATGATGTCGACCAGAGAAGGGTGCGTTCCCCTTTTGAGTATTGATTCCTCCTACGATTTCTTCCTCCATCTCAGGGAGATTTCCTTGCCTCTCTTGTCATTAGCTTGCTCATTAAGGGCTCAGACTTGGATTCTGTAAAGCTGCTTTGCAACATTGGCTGTAACAAATGCTATATAAATAAATTCAAATTGAAATAAATTTTTAGAATAGCTGTATTTTTTAATATAGGGAGCTTATTTTCTTAATAAACAGTGCAAATGGGCTCCTCTTGCACAGTTTTCCACCTTTAGAATAGTGAGACAGTATGTTAATGATGTATATTGTTTCCTTTAACCACTTCCGTGAATTTATATCAAAAACAGAGCATTTCACGTCAAACAAGTCTGTATAACTGTTCATATCCTAATAATTTACATACGCACACACACAGTTAGAAACTGCAGCCTGTCTGCTGTTGTACAATATGTGTCAGCCATTGCTTCCTGACAACCAAGCCACATGAGTATTTTTGCCAGTGACATTCATGTTTAAACCACAGCAACACTGCTGTGTGTAAAACACTTGTACCAATACCAAACACAAAACCATGTCAATGGTAGTTAGCCATTTTACACAAACCACTCACACTAAAACAATGCTTACATCTCAACAATGGAATAATTGCACACATTTTGAAAAATTGGTGGAATTCAACGTGTGGTTTTTGTTTGCTACATTATATTAAGATATATATTAAGAGCTCACATACCTTCATAACGGATGTTGAACCCAGTGTTGTGGTTGTTTGGCTGGTCTGTTATGAACTGGACTCTGACTGCTGGGCCCTCACTTATAACACCTTCGAATGGTATCGGACCACGCTGACCAGAGTCAAAAAGAACCACAGACCCAGCATCTAGACCACTCCACAAAACAAGTCTGTGGTGAAAAAAAAAGAAGAAAAAAAACCTTTGATCTTTTCTTACTACACTACAGAGACCAGGGTTAAGATAAACAGGTGTAGAGACATGAACACACTTGCACTGACCTGTCGGTTGGCCCAAGGACCATCCTCTCTAAATGGAGATGAAGTCTCTGACCAGTGGGAGCCTCCAAGGACCAGGAGCAACTGCGGTCCAGGGTACTATTGGGCCCCGGATGAGGTGAAGGGGATAATACTCTACCCACAGTGGCATTCTTTACTGTACCTCCACATAGAGCTGCATAGGAAGATATTTAAATATCTTGAAAAAGATCCATAACTATGTGGTTTTATGCTACTGTTGGGTGACATGATCGCATAACATTGTTATACCTATAAATTCTGCCATTAAAATCTTTTCTGAGCATATTTTGGATATTGTCAGTACTTTCACCACACTGACCAGCATTTCTGATAAATTAGTATTGAGCTTAGTATAGAAGTATTAAAAGTATTGAACAGCTGTATTAGGATTTGCACTTGCACTGGTTTTATCTGAATATAAAACACTGAATAAATCATAAAAACCCAATTTCCAGAAACATTAGGATTTTATGAAATGCAATGAAATTGTGTTATTTGTTAACTCTCTTGAACTTTAACTTAACTGGTAAACCTTCCAAGAGAACATTTCTAATGTTTTTACTGATTAAATTAAATTTATTTCATGAATATAAACAAATTTAGAATTTGACACTTGTACTCGTCAAAAGTTGGGACGGGGCAAAATAAGAGTGAAAAGTTTATAGAAGATTCAAGTTATGCCAGTTTGAAAAATTGCACGATATAGCAGTTGAACTGGTAACAGGTAAGGAGACTGCAACTGGCTATAAAAGAAGCACCCACCAAAGGTTCAGTCTTGGCAAGCAAAGCTGGGTCATAGCTCATGGGTAATTTGTACCAAACTTCATGAGAGAATTGTAAGTCATTTCAAAAAAACATTTTCTCGACACAAGATTACAGGAAATGAGGTCATTTATCATCTACAGAACCTAATACTGTGAAAAGATTCAGGGAATTTGAAGACATCTCAGTCCCTGTAGGATAAGGCTAGATACCATGCAGTGCTCTCAGAAGGCACTGCATGAGAAACTGTCATGCTACTGTGATAAATATTGCCACAGGGGCATCAAGAAATGCAGCCTGAAACTCTATTACACATAGAGAAAGCCAAACTTGAATTCTTTTTTAAAAACACCACTGAGATCTCTGGATGTGAGCTCTTCTCAGATTGGTAAATCAAATAATAAACAGTGTAACTAAAAGAAAAGGTGATGTAACAGTGGCAAACAGTGCCAATGTTTTTCAAATTCTAAGTTCTAAATAATACATTTAAGTTGATCAGTGAAAACACTGGGGATTGTAATGAAATATATAATAATAGCAAAAAAAAAAAATCAATCAGGGCTCTCTAAGGTTAAGTTTTTGACACTCTCCTCACCCTTCATGGCCTGTCCACTCTTACCTCTGCAACTAGGCTCCCGTTGGCTCCACACTGGCAGGGAGGCATTGAGGCAGGTGAGCATGGCTTCTCCTTGCAGATGGTAGCCCATGTGGCAGGAGAAATGCGCAGTGCCTCCTGGATGTAGATCCAGCACCGACACATCCCCGAAGTGAGGTCGTCTAGGCAAAGCACAGCTCAGCCGGAACACTGCCCAGGAAAGACTTGATTACTCTTTTTATAAATTTATTAATAATACACAGAAACCAGTCCCCACATCCACATGCCTCACCCTATGCAGCTATAAAACAGCCTGACTGAACACACACTAGAATACAAATTTAGAACAAGAAATTTCTCTGCTAAGATCACGATTAAAACTGAAGTGCATGACAGTGGGAGAAAGACTTTGAAATTAGCCACACAAATGAATTTAAGAGTACATTGCACAGCTAATGGACGTGGCAGATCCTATCAGACAGATAATTGAGCAAATTAACCAACTGGGAAATAAGGCAATTAAAAGTTCCACGGCAGTGGAAGTTTAACAACTCTTTGGAACTTATCTGTGTAACGTGAACTCACACTGGTAATGAAGCTGGAACATCCCCATGCCTCCCTCAGGCGAGGAATGGTAGAATACTGAAATTGTATTGGTTGGACTACGGATCACCTGACCTTCCACCAGCAGGGTCTGATTGGCAAGCAAAAGCAAAGCCCCGCTCTCATCGACTCCTCTGATCGACAGCTGTTCGCCTTCAGACAGGTTAACACTTTTGACCTGCAAAAATAAAAATAATAAACTAAAGAATATGCTTCACTGAACAAAAGTATAAGTGTGTATACAGTCATTGGGATTTTTTTTGATTTTTTTTTATTTTAAACTAATGATTAAAAAGGCTACCAAAAAGATGCTAAGCTAAATACACACCACCAAACTGCTGTCGGTTACAACAGACTATCCTCCCGGATAGAGTATTTTACTGGAGCTGGAGGTTAAAGTGTGGGAATGATTTTAATTTATTTAATTTAATTTTAATAAAAGTGTTCACAAAGCTCAGGGAGCTGTGGCATAATAGTTGGAGAAAAGGGCTTGTGACTGGAGAGTTGTTAGTTCAATACCCAGGAAAATGTGAGAGAGGTTAGTGAGTAAACAGCTTTTTCCCAATCCCACATGTCTGAAGCACCTGCTCCTGGTATGTTTACAGGTGTCGCAGATGGGTTTAACACTGAGGACAAATCCTGACTACATAATCTGACTTTCACTTAAAGTGCTGCATCACAGGTGTGTTTACTGTGTTCTGAGCACACAACACATTTAACACAGTAAACACACACATGCATGCCCAGATTTCCAGATTTTTCTTAGAGTTACTGTGTTGAATCAGTGTACTTATGGTTTTGAAGGAATATCATATATGTATTTATAATAGGAACTGGATTACTGTACTGTATCAAAATGGAAAAAGCTGTAATAAGGTAAGGGCATACAGCTTTAGTCATGCAAAGTGCTGCTCTTATGAAGCATTGAAGCTATTTACTAAGATTATTCAGAGTGATTTAATGTGAAATACTGAATCTTCTTACTGAATTCTAAATCAGAATTGTTTAGAGAGGTAGTAATAGGAACCAGACTTCTAAAGAGCATAATTCCTAAAGCTACCTCATATAAACCTACCATGCCATTGATTACATGTTACAATGATTACAATAAACTGCCAAGGAAAAGCTATTTTTACAAAAATATTCTTCAGATCTGCCAATATTTTACCATTATCAGCATCTCATATTTAAAAAATAAGATGATATTTGCAGGTTCAGTGGTGGTTTTGGATAGTAAATACAATGATTCTATTTATATATAATGACTGGTTTTAGTGACAATACAATGACAATTGGGAAGCAAAATATAAAAACGTCACAGAACATCAACCATTTAAAATATAATTTCCCATTGAACAGGCACTTTGATTAAAACTAGTGCAGATTAATAGTTCGCTTTACTATATAAACTGATATTTTGAGCTATATGAATTTAAGGTCCCTGAAATTAGTAATTATGTTGCTTTATTTTGCCAGGCCTTGATATTAAGTGGTAAGCATTACTTGCTCTAGTGATCCAAGTGGAAGTTACATCAGCTTCCAATATTATAGAGAAGTGAGAGGGTGACTGACGCACACACACACACACACACACACACACACACACACACACACACACACTGCCCCCCCCACCCCCACCCCCACCCCACCCCACCAAGGCTGTGGATTAGAGAGGTAATTGGAGATTATGTTGTGGTGTGAGGGATCAGCCCAGGGAGAGCGGGTGCAGACACAGGATTATGGCAGGTTGGCAGGCTCCATGTGGATACCTCTCATTAACATCTGTTTGTGTGGCAGTGGCTCTCGGGGAACGCTGCTGTGCTGCAGTATGCCCATCTTAAATACTGACAGGCATGCCAGTACCAGCAGAGGCCACTAGAGGTCAGATTCAACCCACTGTAGTAGGCTGCACTATTTCAGTGACCTGTGACCAAAAATACGTGGGGAGGGAACGTGATTGCTCAGGGGTCACAAGCTTATTAAAGTCTAGTTATGATAGAAACCTGCATCTGAATTGGCAATTGGGTTATGAGTTGTATTGCTGCATACAATCTTGAATCTGCATACAATCTTGCTGCATACAATCTTAAAATTCATTCGGATTGAAAATATTTTGGTCTGTATATATTGCTTGGCTGTATATATTGTTAAGGGTGGGTACTACTGTCTAACTTTTTATACTGTATTGTTAGGTTTATGGTTTAGTGTAGTTTCTATTTATTATTATACGTTTTTTACCTGCCTACATTTTATAATTCATATTCTATTCTTTTGTAATAATTTTTACTTCTAAATTTCTTTTTAACCTTATTATTTATATATAAAAATGCACAGTCTCAGGAACGATCAGGGTACATTTCATGTTGTATAACTATGTACGTGACAAATAAACCTCTTGAATCCTAAATACTGTGAATTAACATACCAATTAACTTAAACATCACATATGCCCAGTGGGTTGTGTTTGGGAGCTGCATATTGTAATTGGATATTAAAAATGTAGTGTCTATAGGGGAGAGATAAATTGAATAGAGTGAGTAAAGTATGCTTATTCAATTCCTCCATATGGTTCTCGAGTAGACAACTTTGATGATAACCAAACATTCAGAACATTCAAATTAGAATGTGCAACTAAGCATGTGAAATGATCACAGCAGAAAACAGGAGATTATAAGATGTTTAAAAGCATGCCTGCAGTTCCACTCCATAGCCTGTGTACACCGTCACAGTGTATGTGCACTGCAGCAAAGCTCCCTCAGGAAGTGGAGGATCATCCGATGAATCGATGTACCCCTCTGGGCCCAAGAAATTGATCATACAGCCTGATGCAGCTGAGAAGAGATGAAAGCATTTAAACATTTAACTTATATAGGCAAAATCTGGCTATTTATTTGAGTACAGCTGTCAGAACAATTGTGCGGAGGCTGTTAATAAAATGTTATGATAGAATTACAGCCCAAGAAAATGAAAAGAATTTCAAAAGAACAAATTTAACTCCATGACACTATGATTTATAATTTCATGTACTTCCAAGAAGTAGAACTGACAATGCACACAACATCTAGTGAAAAATATGGTCTTCTGTCATTGACTTACACCACAGGTTAAAATTTAGCAAGCAATGCTAATAAAGGTTTTTTTTAAGCAACAAAAAAGTTAAACATTTATTAACATTTATTTTTACATGATCATCTAAATTTTATTCTTTAGTTCTGCTTTGATTATCCTAGTTTTATTTTAGGCCTGAAAATATCCTCTGATATCCCATGTACAGGCCTGATGAACTTAATCAGTGTGTTCAATCTGCAGTCAATGTAGGGGACTGTTTATAAACGGCTATGTTATGAACAAGTGCAAATATCTTTCTCATAAAATGTTTTGGAGAAATTGTACAAACCATCACTGTAAACCTATGGAGTATTTCAGAAATACATCATAGGTTATAATAAATGTCAACAATTGTTTTGCATTCTGATGGCTAATTGACTTTTCTGTGAAAAGTTTTTTGTAGCAGTGAAGTTTTGTACACTTGAACACAAATCTGTGCCACCTTAGTGAAGACCTAGATGTGGTATGAACAGGTTGTGAGAAGTTGTGCTGATTTATTTTTATAGAAACAATTTAACATCTAGTGTTTAACTGGCAACATCAGTCTCACAGCTCTAGCACTAAACTTAAGAAGCAAGATATTTTTTTGCCATTTTTCACCATTTCGTTACATTTAAATTATAATGCAATGAACCCATGATTTCTGAGTACTGCTATTCTGTGCTAAGGACTGTTCAGAAACCTGATATAGCTTGCTTTGACTGGATTACACCAAATTTTGTCTATTAACAGGAAACTTACCATCTATATTATCAAATCAATCTAAAGTATCAAGAAATAACAAGCATTGCAGTTAAGGAAGTTTTGGGCTGGTTTCCCAGATTTAAATTAGGTCTATGCCAAAACTAAATGGGGTTTTTATGGTGAAACATAACTGACATTGCGGTTTGGTCCAAGAGTAAGCCACAAAACTGACTCTACGTGATCAAAAACTGGTTATCTTTTCAAAGACCCACAAATTTACAAGGGCAGAAAAGCTCTTTCAACATGATGACTTTAACCTAAACCAAGGAAGCAGGAAACAAACAGGAAAACTGCTGTTCAAAAAATAAATTTGTACGAACTATAAGTCATATTGATCATGGAATATTTTAGTTGCATACAAGGTATTTAAATATGGCATGTGTAGTTTGGAATACAAATGAAATATATTATGTGTTATCTTGTACTTTTTTCTAGGTTGACATAGAGCTGCAAAAAGGTGGGGAAATAAGCAGCTGAGGCTATAGGTTCTCATGTAGATTTGTGTGCATTGTTGAAAGAATATGTGTGTGTGTGTTATATATGGTGATACATAAACAAAGGCTACTGTAGAGATGAAAAAGAATAGAAAAAAAAGAGGAAGGAAAAGAGCTTATATTCTACATTTTCTGCATTTTATTTTTTCACTTGTAACATTTTTTGTGGTTTTATTCACCAAAACTTATCTTGATTAATTTTCTACATGACCATTTTCAACTTCACTTTAACCCTTAGTGTTAAACATTTTTTTCTGTGTCTTTCAGAGCTCCTCAGATATGCACCACCTGAGCAGAGCTTTGGGTAGGTGGCCTAGTGGTAAGGACCTTGCCCTTGTAAACTGAAGGTTGCAGATTCAGGTCCCAGGCCGAGCACCACTAAGGTACCGTTGAGCAAGGTACCGTCCTGCTACACTGCTCCCCTGGCGCTGTTGACAGCTGCTCCATGTGTGCACGTGTGACGGGTTAAAATAAAATATTTTATTTGATCATTTTGGCAAGTTTGTATATCATTTTTGCTATTTGTATATTTTGGTTACAGGTACCTAGATTTCCCCTGAGATAAATTCTATCATTCTCTTCTTCATCTATCTAAGTAAATCTATCAGGGTCTGTCAGGGTCCTGATCAACCTGTTGGGATTTATTTTTTCATAATGACCAGTGGGCCATACATTTTCCCTTAATATAATCCTACATTTAAAAAAACTCTATTACTTTTAATGCAATCCTAATTACATATTTTTGTGTGTCCGTCTTTTGATTAAATGAAATATAGTTTACCTACTTTTTTAATCCTGATTATGAAAAACAATTACATGTTCTCTGTCCAATACTAGTACACCAGTATAGATGATGCCATTTCATTTTAACCTGCTTTAAATGCTTGGGCCTACCTGAGGAGAGGGCATCTGGCTCTGCTTCTCTGTCCATATTCATACTGACCACTGAGGTAGTGGTGGAGGGGCCATTTTCACTTGTAGCTTGTGCCATCATGGTTGGACCATCAGTGCTGAATGTTTGGGGAGCTGCATGTGCCTCTGTGAGAAATTCAGGTACAGGAGGTTGTGTGGGGTTTTGAGCTTCACTGTGGGTGGGCAGCATTTTCCTTAAGAGCTGCTGTTGCTCAGGAGACAGAGCTCCAGCCCCGGGCCCAGTGCCCAGGCCTTTCTTCAACATGGGCAGGAGCTCAGCAGGCAGCACAGTGGGAAGCTCCATGCCCTTCTGAGCTAGCAGCTGGTCCTTATGAACCAAGACAGACTCCAAGAGATCCTGTCCCATTAAGGCAGCCCCTCCGTGGCTCTCTCTGGGAGCTGTACCATGGACCACTGGAGGTGAAGAAGCTGGTTGAGTTGGACCAACCTCATCTAGAGAGAGAAATCAGTGATAAAATTTATGTTAAACATGCCACAATACCGATACAGTTACTGATATTGAATCCTGGTGTGCTCGTAAAGATTTTTTTTAGTTTAGTAAGTCATATAATGAGCTATTCTGAATGTTGTCTTATGTTAGTTGTAATGTTAGTATTAGGCTATGTTATCATGTGTTATCATTATGTGACTTACTTCAGACTTGGTTTGTTCTTACTCTAATACTTCATCCAATATTATATTTTATTTTTAAAAATAACAATAATACTGATCCAATACTGATCCTTGGTAAGTATTTACAAAGTTTAATTACAAAGTTATTTGCCACAGACACTTTGCACAAGGCTTTTTTTTTTTTACAGTGACAAACTGGTGAAGATAAGTCATTTAGCCCCTGCAAGAATAAAGATCAAATATAGACTGAATACTTTGATAGTTGGCTAGCTAGCTAACTTTGAGCAACTTGTGCTAACTAACAAGCTAATCAAGCATATACAAATGTCTACAACAAATTCTCAGATAGATCTTTTTGACCTACCTAACACAAAGTGTCTACTGCACACAGAGACATGAACAGTATTAGGATCCTGTGAGATATATGTGTCTATAAAGATGACTTGTGTTCTCAACAACATGTAAGTTAAACACCCTCTATCTGTTTATTGTATTATACTGTACACTGTATATAATACAGCTGTTTGTGTTTTGCTATGTGTCATTCTTTCTGTTTAGGTGAATGAGTTTGTGTTTTGAACTTCACAAACATTTTGTTATTATTATTAGTATTAGTTGTAGTGAAGTGAAAGTGACTATTTGTCATTGTGAACACACTCAAACAACACAACAAATTGTGACCTCTGCATTTAACCCATTACATGTGCACACGTGGAGCAGCTATCAACAGCACTTGAAGATCAGTGTAGTGGGATGGTACCTTGCTCAGTGGTACCTCAGTGGTGGCCTGAACCTTCGACCTTTAGTTCACAAGGGCAAGGTCTTAACCAGGCCACCATTGCAGTCATAGTAGTATCCATTCAGATCATTTTGTAGCTAGACTATTTCCTTGGTACAGTGACAGACGATGTCTCATAATCTCATCAGTATCAGCATCAGGAAAATGACAGTTATCTTATGCGGAATTGAGCTGCACTAATTTAAAAGGGAAATGTTGTTTTTTAGCAACTCAGCACTACACCATGGGTCAGGCAATGAGTTTGAAGCTGAGAAGATTGGAGTTGTGCGAGGGTTGGGAAGTCCTTGGAGTATCTAGACTTTCACAGCACTATTTCAGTTATGTCCGGCATAGCCAAGTGCCCTCTCCCTCTCTCTCTGATTCAGGCCTGCCCACAGCCTTTCAGAGAGGGATCGGATTGAGCACAAATGAAGCGTGTCGGAGAAGTGACAGAGAAAGAGAAATGCACAGACATGCAGGTTCCCACGCATGCTAATATTCCATCTTTGGCTTCCTGCACACCAACTCACAGCCGTAATTTTTTTTGGTGGATAAGATGTGAATGAATCAGTCATTATCTTTCATATACTAATATAGTGAAATGGAAACCACAACACAGTTTCCACTTAGCTTTACTGGATTATATCAGTGCTGTCAGGAATATCTATAGGGGGTGCTTTTGCATTAAAGGGAGTGATATAACAGCAGAATTATATAACAAGAACTCGTACAGTCCTCCTCCTACTAAAAAAGTGTTGATTAGAAAGATATAGCTCAACCCCCGAGTCAAAGATACTCAAGAACTTTGTTGCTGTCGAAACAAAACCTTGTATCTCCAAAAAAGGAACTTTATAGGACAACAAAAATATGCCTGTATCTGTGTGAGTTAATGGAAAAGCTTTTAATTATAAGTCATTTCAGCACCCCTCTATTTATTGTAATTATTTCTATTAGTCTGTGTAATACATACACACACATACATATATTAATAAATCAATAAATGTGTATATAATAATATATAATAAATATATTAATTTGGCTGAAGCTTTTATCCAAAGCGACTTCCAAGACAGAGGATATAATCAAGCATTACACCTGCACAGGGCAACACTGAAGTGAGTGCTACAGGGAAGTCCAACACATTTCTCTTAATGGTAAAATACAGATAGTAGGTGCTACAATAAATATTGAAGACAATATGGTACTAATCTTGTAAACAATTATATAATTTGATTCCTTCAACATACCCAAAAAACTATATTTTTAATGAAAATGTTTAATTGTTTAGGAACTCAACATACTAATTGTTGCAGAGGTGCAAGTGGAATTTTAGCCCATTCATGCTTGATTCAAGACTTACTGCTCAAGAGTCCATGGTTGTTATTGTCATATTCTCCTCCTCCTGATGTGCCATACCTTTTCAGTGTAAGGGAAATACACATATTTTGTGTCCACGTAGCTGCACTGTTGTAGAGCATGCAAAATAAAGCTTGGCATTGTCTTGCTATTATAACCAAGAACTTCCTATGAAAATACGTCACCTTGATGGCAGAATAAATCTCTTAACAATCCCAATTTACACCTCCACATCAACGATACTTACACAAACCATGCTGTGGGCAATGATGCAACCCCTTACCATGACCTTGATTTTTGTACTTTGTGCTAATATCAATCTGGATGGTCCATTTAGTCTTTGGGAGGGAGAACTCCACTGTCCATTTTTCCAAAAAAGAAGCTAAAATGTGGATTCATCTGACCATAGGACTGTAAGAGAAGATCTGGCTCCCACTGGTGGCCATCGCCGGTCGTCATCTCCGGCATTCTAGCTGGCCTCGGCCACGCCCCTCCCAGGTGCATCCAGTTTGGGATCCCATGGAGGGCTTCTTAAGGCAAAGAAATGCAAAGGGAAGTTGTGAAGACTGGTAACTTTCCTTGCGTTTCTAAGCCTTCCATTTCTGCTTTTGGTATTTTTTGGACTTTGACCTTTGCCTGGATTTTTGGACCTTGCCTTTTGTCTTGACTCGGATACTCCTGTTTTCTGGTAACTCTGAACCCTGCTAGTCCTGACCTCGTTTCTGTCTTGCCTCGGTTATATCTGTTTGACCCTAGTTTCTAGATGTACCTCCTCTTCTGTATTAAAGAACCATTCCTACTCGCATTTGTGTCCACGATCACTGCAAAATCTGTTACAAGGACATATTTCCACTTTTGGGCCATTGGGTCTTTTGAGTCCAATTTCTGCATAGAATTGATGCATGGCTTTCTCTTTGCGAGCTCTAAGTTGCATTTATTGATGCAGCAGCAGACTGTGTTAAATACTAATAACAGTTTTCTCAAGTCCATGTTTTTATATCTATCACAGCAGCACGTAAGTTTTTCATACAGTGCATTCTGAGGGCTCCAATCCCACGCATATTCAACAGTGATTTCCAATTTTGCCCCGCATTGGAGAGAGATTTCTCTAGATTCCCTGAATCTTTTCATAATAGTATGTACTGTAGATGGTGAAAGATCTAAATTCTTTGCAATCTAGAATTGAGAAATGTCATCTTTGAACTGATTAACAATTCTTTCACAAAGTGTGTCACAAAGTGTAGAGCCACGACCCAACTTTGCATGGAAAGATTGCACTTTTGGTGGATGTTCCTTTTATATCCAATCATGATACTCTCATCTGTAAAGCAGTTAATCGGCTTATAATGAAATGCTTCAGTTTAACTAAAATATTCTATAAACATTTCACTCTTATTTTGCCCCATCCCAGTTTTTTTAAATGTGTTGCAGGCATCAAATTTAAAATGTATTTGTCCACAATTTAAAAAATGTGGTGAAATAGCACTTCTGCGCCACCATACCTCTTTAAGATTGGTAGCTGGCATAGCTCAAGGTGAAAAAAAGAAGAGGCTCATCAATTAAATTACACTGGAAGAAAAAGCAATTAGTCTGAGATGTGATAAGCTGCTGTCTGGGGACAACTTCCATCAGTCAGGCAAGAAAACAACCTGGACCAGGCTAAAATGATGCATTTTAAGATGTTTTTGGTTTGATATTTTTTGTTATTAATAATAACTGGATATATTTTATTGATTTACTGTATATGATCACTTAACCATTATACTATATTATAGAAATGTATAAATTTCAAATGCTTATAGAATGCATTCAAAAAAGAACTATTTAAATGTTTACAGCCAAATTCATGTGTATGAATTTAGGTTGAATATAGAGGTTTAGATAGTTATAGGATCTAGGGGTTGTGAGGTCTGCAGTAGAAACATACCCATGTAATTTACTATCCAAAGTTACCAATGAGCCCACATGTGCCTAAGTGGTATGTCTCAAAAAATGAAGAACTGGACAAAAATTGACATTTTTTTTCTTACAATATATTGCATGGACCTTTCAGTAAAAAAACATTTCAGTCCCAAAGCCTTCATAATTAATTCAAGTAATGTATTTCTGTGAGGTAACTTTTAGAGACATTGTTTGAACACTTTAGATGTCCAATTTCTATCACCACCAATAACTTGGTATAATTTTCTCAAGAATGAAGCAGTTGAACCACTGAACCAATCTAAGTGACACTTTTTACTCCTTAACCATTAAACTATGCAAAAACCTTGAAAAATCTGTGGAATTCCACGTTAAATGTCCATTGAATTTAGTCGTAAGTACACAAGCACTTGTGTTAGAACATTTTCATATTGACCAATGGAATATATACTCATCCTAATACAACTTCGATGCAGATTTGAGCGAACTGTGCATTGAAAATGTGTTTAGCATGTTTGCACCTTTGCAAAATGACACTTACTTAGACACACATTGAAAGGCACCCTAGTGCACAAAGTACACAAAAACAGTAGTATGGACTTTGGCTATACTATGGCCAGCAGCACAAATTAATTTATTGAAACGAAATAATCACTTTAGCAAACAGAGCCAACTATACTAATTTCAAGTGAAACAATAGGAATAGTTGTGCTGATTCAAAAAAACTAAAATTAGCCAGATTCCTCACCGATTATGATTATCTTTAAATTAAAAACAAACAAAAATAAATATACAGAAAATTCAGAACAAAAAACAAATCAGGCTAGTCTTACAGTGACTTACAAACTGATCAGCCATAACATTAAAACCACCTGCCTAATATGGTGTAGGTTCCCTTCATTCCTGACCCATCAAGGTGTGCACTACACTAGACTGCTGAAGGTGTGCTATAGTATCTGTCGCCAAGATTCTTAAAGTCCTTTAAATTGCAAGGTAGGGCCTCCACAGATTGGACAAGCTTCTCCAGCACATCTCACAGATGTTTGACTGGTTTGAGAGCTGGAAGCCAAGTCAACAGCTTGAACTGTTTGTCATGATCCTCAAGCCATTTCTAGACATTTTACAATGAGGCTGGGCACATTATCCTGTTGAAAGAGACCCTTTATATTAGGAAACACCTTTCCCAGGCAGGGGTGTACTTGGACTGCAACAGTGTTTAGGCAAGTGGTACATAGTTACACAGTAACCAACAACAGTATCATCCACATGAATGTCAGGACCCAAGGTTTTTTGGCAGATTGCCTAGAGCATCACACTTCAGTGGCATGTCCTCTTCTTATATTGCATTCTGGTGCCATTTCTTTCCAGGCAAGCAAAACACACACACACCATCCACATGATGTAAAAGAAAAATGCAACAGACCGATAAATATACGTGTCTGAGGTGTCCATAGCTACACAGCCCCATACGCAGCAAGCGTATATGTTTTCAGCAATTTGTGCCTCAGTTGCTGTTCTGTGGGATCGGACCAGGCAGGCTGACTTTTGCTCCTAACATGCATCATTGTGCTTTGGGTGCTTGTGACCCTAGTCATTCCTAATATGAGCCAGCTAGCCAGCTGATGTTAATGCTAGCTAATGGTATTTTAATTTATTTGCACTGCTACAACTATGTACCACTTGCCTAAACACTAAAGTGGAAATAACTGTAATGAATTTATGTTACATTGTGACATCACATAGTCTGTTTGAGTTTAATTATGACCCCCCCCCCTTTCCATAAGGTCTGTATGTTTGCCCCCCCTCCCTTTCCATAAGGTCTGTATGTTTGCCCCTTTTCCTACTTTCAACACATCAGCTTAATAAACTGACACTTGTTGCCTAATATATACCACCACTTGACAGGTGCTATTGTATATGAAATATGAAATATTATTCGAAATGTAATGCTAAATATTTTACGTTATTTATTTCATCTATCAGGGGTAATAATGTTTTGAGGCTAAGCTATATTGTTTGAGCTACATACTAACTTCATATAACATGTAACTGGCCAGTTTCCTCCAATCTGACTTTACACCACAGGATAATTTATACACTATTGTGCTTAACCTTCTAAAAATCTTCTTTTTTCAATTTCTGGGTTTGTTAAATTGTCAAACATCTACAACATAAACTCATATTTGTGGATACACACAGCATTCTCCCCTGAGTGCAATTTTCTTCTTGCCATGTGCTCTTTACTAGTGCACAGCAATTCACAATCATGTTTCTCCGGATCCATTTCCCTAAGCTCCCCAACTGTCTGATTCTCTGTTTTACACTGGTAGCTACTTATTTTTAGCAAGTGGGTCAGACAAAAAAGCCAATGCCAGCTGACTTGAAACTTCGGTGCCTCTCACACTGGGGGTGGATGTTGTTACTTAGGATCTGCAGGATTTGAATCATTATTCACACCTTTAATCATCCCAAGGGAGGGGAGAGATGGGGTAGTTGGTGAGGGGGGGGGGCACTATCCATATCAGGTATAAAGCCTGAGTGAATAAAGACTGATGTAAATTGTCTGAAAAATTCATGCATAGCTACAATTCTGCCTTAGTGTCAAGGAGATTTATCCTGGGTCCTGACTCTCCTGACAGAAACCTCAATAAGTGCAGTCATGGAAATCACTACTGCTAATATCCCCTCTACTTTGAATGACAAATGAACTATTCTGCCTGTTTGGTTATTTTGCTCAGGTCAGGCAGGGCCCATTCTGCATGGCTGAGTCAACCATGGGAACGACAGAGAGGCCATGCGTTCATCCGAAACCAGAAGATAATGAGAGCCTGCAACATTCAGCAGCTAAAAAACCCCAAACTGCACAGCAATTACCCAGGGCTGAGTCTTACAGGCCCAGCGCGTGCACGACCCAATGCTGTGTGAGGCAAAGTGCTGATTGAGAAATTAATCCTCTGCCTGTCATCAACTTAAACCTCTTTTTGAACACTCTCTGACTTACCCCACTTCCCTACCCCCATCCCCCTCCCTCTTTATCTTGTTTCTCCTGATTTTGTTTCTCTCCCTCTTTGCTTCCCCCGCTTCCTCGCTTACTGTCGGATTATGACTCAGACAGTTTTCCCTTCAGCGGAGGCGAAAACAGCACAAATGCTTTTTCGGTAAGTGGCCAACACTGGAAACATAGGAGGAGGTAAAAGAAAAAAAAACACGACAGCAGCTAAGTCGATGCAAAAGCTAATCCTGGAATCAGCTCAGGCTGCTTGATTCGCAAAGCTGCGAGAATATGACATGGATTCCATTTAACAGCAGAGACAGGAAAAGTCTACGGATTTTGCACCCTGAGTCTACCCAGCACAAAACAGGGGTGCTGCAGACACTGAGACAACAGCAAATATTATTCATTACTGGACTGGAAACAGCCTATCGAATTCTTATCTTTTAAGAACACCATTCAGCTACATTCCCTCACAAATAGGCTACAGAAACACACTTTGAAGTACACATGGATAACTGACACATTCTTCTTTAAAAGCAGCTGTTGCTAAGCCAGACAAGCTTTACAGGCTATTAGTAACAATATTATTGAACATGTTAAGAAACTGTATGGCTAACTGTTTTGTTATTCAAATTGGACAGCTTCAGTGTGTAGGATGAATGCATAATGTTCTGCAAAACTCCAGTTTAAAAAACCTAATCTAAATAATATATGTAATATATAGATATATAGATAATAAATATAGCCTTAATTGTAGCAGACTGTGAGTGTTAGCATTAGGAAGAGAGATGATATAATCAATAATCCAGATTTTTTAAAAAGAAAACATTGAAAGATCATGCTAGATTTCTCCCAGGCCTTCCTAGAACAAACTGTAGCTCAATAGTTTAGCATTTTATTTGAAGCATGTTAAAAAGCATTATGCCGAATTCTAAAAACGCTTATAGTCCAGTATAAATAGTTAAGATATTTTGACAAATGTGTACAATTTTTACACATGTTCATTAGGTTTAATGAGATTTTTGCAAAAATTCTGTACAGGTTCTCCAACCTAGCAACAGCTACCATGAAAGGACGCGTTTGTGGAACATGGATACGTCTGTTCTTGCCTAATATGAAGCTGACAAGAGGAAGAGACCAACAAATCTGGATCAGCGTGCAACCTTAGATCCTCTCAAGTGCATTCAAGTCCCTGACTGCTACTGTCCCATTCCCTTTTGTCCAGCATGGATCAATTTCCAAAGCTGTCTGAAAAGAATATGACAAAATCATCAGGGAGGCACTGAGTGGAAATAATTGTTGCATTGTATCGCTGTAACAGGCTTGTTTTATCATGAAGAGATGCTTCTTTGGTCTTGAACAAGTGCCAGCCTATTTATACCCTGACAAAACAGACACATGTATAATGACTAAAAGCCAGCAGAAGTATAAATGGAATGAACAGCTTTGTTCAACTGGTTTGATAAGCAAGATGCACTCTTCTCTCCCGCACACTGCATGTTTCCCTTCCCCTTTTCCTCAGAGCATTCCATTATCACAGTTTAGCACTGTGACTGTGTGCTGACTCATTAAAGGTGCCAATGATCCACCTACACAAATGGGGTGTGTGTGCGTAGAAGGGGTGCGTTTGTGTGTGTGTGTGTGTGTGTGTAGAGGGGGGTGGTTGAGGGAGTTGGGGGGTATAGGATGCATGAGTGTCTTATAAGATAAGGAACACTGCTTTCAGAGGTATTCTGAATGTACTCTATAGTCTGTAGTCTAGAGTCAGTGGAAGTGAAAATTACAGGCAATGCATTTACTTTTTATCATGTAAACATAGATTTATAACGAAGGTGAGGAAATACATCCATTTCAGTTTCAGCACAGTTTGGGACAGCACACGTTTGTGCTTAGAGGCCATCTGCAAAATCTGTAATTGTTACATAAATAAAACTATACTTGGCTTGCTCATTAGGGGCTTGGACTCGGATTTCATAAAGCTGCTTTGTGACAATGTCAGTTGTAAAAAGTGCTATAGAAATACAATTGACTTGACTTTATACTGTGAAAAACTACTGCGAGACATCAAAACAAGACGGCTGCAGACAATCAGACGACAGCAAATATTCTTCATTCGTGGACTGGATACAGCTTTTAGGCTTCTTTTTCCTAAGGAGCACCATTTAACTCCATTCCCTCAAAAATAGGCTACAGAAACACAGCTCCCTTCTCTTCACATTGAAATTGAGTACACATGGACAACTGACCTATTCTTCTTTAAAAGACAAGTCGATTTTATTTCTATAGCGCTATTTACAACAGACATAAAATGTCTAAATTATTCTGTTTCAATGTATAAGATCAGTACATAATGTTCTGCAAACTCCAGTTTAAATGCCGGATGCTACAACTTTGTATTTTCCAACAGGCATATTAATTTGAATTACACAGTACTTCCTCTATGTAAGAAACTTATGCTTTTTATTTCTAAAGGACATAGAAATTAATATGAACTTCACACATTCATACACATTTAGCAGTCTGAGGTTTTTCACAAGAGGGGGTTATTTTAAGTCACTAATGTGTGCCTCATTTAAAGAGAAAAAACAGTCATGAACCCATTTCAGCAAAAGCTCATGAACTTGAACTCACATAAGATGTGGACATCTCTGGTGTTTTTACAAGTAGACATTAGTTTGACTTCAGAGAAATGAGTGAGATGCTTGCACTCCAACTGCAGTCTGAAAAAACACCAGTATAGTCAGTGGAATAGCTCACACTGGGATCCATGTGCCACAATGGTGATGATAAGGGCCCCTGGTGTATTTACTGGACTCTGTATACTGTTACGCAATTTCAAATCCATGATTCATTTGTGGCTATGGCAACATTATACTGCATTTCAACCATTGGTCTGCATTCGTGCAGCAACTTGGTTGTGATGTAGCAATAATAAATTAACAAGCTAGTAACACTGTCAAGTTTTGTTCAGTGATTTTCACATGGAAGTCCAGTTATGCTTCTGAATTTCCTAGCAATAATGTCCTCCCATTCCTGTCACATCTGCACATTCCATACCTTGCTGTTTCATAAACAAACATTTATCTATTCAGACATTTCCATGACAGAGATCAGTTCTCCAAGGAGTCTTACCCAGGAATGCTAATTTCTGCATCTACCTCATTAGAGAAAAATGCGTGCAGGGTGCCCAAAGCACAATGGCGGTGATAGCAGCCATTATTGTTGGAAGCCAGTCACACTACAGGAAAGAAATAGGTAGACAGATACAGAGAGAGAGAGAGATCGAGAGAGAGAGATAGATAGAGATAGATAGATAGATAGAGAGAGAGAGAGAGAGAGAGAGAGAGAGAGAGAGAGAGAGAGAGA
>JBBPDA010000037.1:12369319-12390413 GCA_037974385.1 Arnoldichthys spilopterus | reverse complement strand
ACCCTAAAAGACTGGCAGCTGTAATTGCAGCAAAAGGTGGTTCTACAAAGTATTGACTCAGGGGGCTGAATAATTACACACACCCCACTTTGCAGTTATTTATTTGTAAAAAATGTATGATTTTCGTTCCACTTCTCAAGTGTACACCACTTTGTGTTGGTCTTTCATGTGGAATTCCAATAAAATGGATTCATGTTTGTGGCTATAATGTGACAAAATGTGGGAAAGTTCAAGGGGGCCGAATTCTTTTGCTGGGTGCATCTTATGGAAAAATCTAACAGATTTCCTAAATGCATCATTTTCATTTCTTTTCATTATATGCTGTAAATGTGGCTCTCCCGGGACTTTTCTCTTAAATTTGTGAATGCTTTATCCCCATTTTATTTCTGTACATTTCTGAATAAAAATTATGTAACTGGGTTTAGTTTCTTTTTGCCATGATAATAGCATTTTCTGCTGCATAGGTGAGCTGCACCTAGCAATATTAGCAATATACTCATATTGTAGCATTATTAATATTTAAAACTTTTTTTTTTTACTTAGATGCACCTGTGACAATTTCGGGGAAAGCTTCCACAAGACAGAACATGTCAGCTTTGAAACATTTTTGTGTACCCCAAGGGTAGTAAAGAGAGTTGAAAAAAATCTGCATATCTTTTCCCATAGACAAAAATGGTGAGTCACACAAAGATGAACAAAATGACGCACAATCTGAGATCTATTGTAGGCTTTTACACTGTGCATGGATATAATTACCTTTGCACTCTGAGGAATGCACTTACAGCTGACTACCAGATTCTCAGAGGCAGCATTTTAAACAATCTTCCAGACATTGGCTGAAATCCTTTTATATCACTTTTTAAATCCCATCCTCTGCCTCTAACCCCTCCCCCGAGAACCCCAACCATCTTCCTACCTACTCACCCACCCCACCAACACCCCAACCCTGTCTTTTCATCCCGCTGCTCGTACTCTTTGATGGCAGAGAGGGACCAGACGATGGTACCCAGGGGAGTTGCGGTCACACTCTCAGTACGTATTCTCTCTTCTCCGTAATCCAGCAGCTGAGTGAACCGTGCCTACAGGGCCACATTAATTATACATCACACCGTCTAGGATATGGGCAGGAACGTGTGCACACAGGAGAGTGTGTTTAAGCAAGGCATGCTCATACTCTCAAATAGATAAACACAATCACAACCAGTATATATATAGTGCCAAATTGTTCAATTCTATGACGTTGGCTACTCCAGGCAGAAATGTAATACAATAATCCACAGCAAAGTAATGCATTTATCATTCAGCATTTATGTCATTTCAGATTAACTGAAAGAAGAAGAAAACAAGACCTGCAGGAACTAAAATCATTAGTCCCTATTTGACCCTTTGGTTAGTCTGAATTCAGATGCCTAATTGCTCCCAAAAAGTTAACATATGTAAATTTATAAAATTAGTATAAGTTGGAGATCCCTGGTCAAATGGCATGTTTTGTTGCTTTAGTTTATCACAAAATAAACATAATTAAGTGTAAAATATGGTGTTTTTTGCAAGATGTAATGCAGAATTTAATTAAAAACTTTTGTAGAAGGCACTTTTTTTGTATAAATGAATTGTATACTTATTTTCATGAAAAACTAACAAAACAAACTTTTGCATACAACTACATTAAAAATTTTACTTTATAGTAACAGTTAGCATTGTTTTTAAGAGATCATGTTGGAATAGGCTTAAAAATGTGAGACAGGATTTTCGATTCAGTTCCAGTTCCACATTCTTGCTTCCTTTTGACCTCTTTTTTTTGTTTCCCACAGCAATAACAGGAGATTATAGTCTTCCACAGACGTTATTTCTGTCAGGCTGCTGAGCCTGTAACTAATCTATCTATTGAGAGAATTGAAACTGTGTGGGTGCACATCAAATAGCCTAGCCCAAAGACCCATAAGCACCTGTAAAGTTGAACAGAGAATTAAAAGCTCTGCAAAAGAGTTATAGGTATGTGCCATAAAGGACCTCAGCATTATTAGTGTTATGATGAGATATGAATATTACTGCAAAAAGTTCAACCAGGTAGAGCTAAAATATGTTACATTTATGCAGCTGTGCCATCTAAAAAAATACAGACATCATACTTGTTTGGTGTTCTGTATATATACTGCATGTTCCAGCAGGTCCATGTAGATAGATAGGAAAAAAAATTCCATCTGGATCAATAAAGTATCTATCTAGAAGCAGGGGAAATTTTTTTAATTAGTCCTCCTAAAACTAAGTAAACATATTTTAAATGGAGGTTTTTAGTTTTAGTGATAAATCTCTTTTCACATAGGCATTGGCCTAGTGGTTAGGACCTTGCCCTTGTGAACTGAACTGTCCGGGCTGGACACTACTAAGGTACACTTGAACAAGGTACCATCCCGCTACACTGCTCGCTGGGCGCAGTTGATAGCTACCCACTCCATTTAATGGGTTAAATCCAGAGGTCATATTTTGTTTTGGTGCTTGAGTGTGTTCACAATGACAAATAGTCACATACAGGGATCAGAAGCTTCAAAGAATCATAGAAAATATGGACATATGGTAAAAGCAACCTGAACCAATATTACATCTGAAGCAACATAAATTGTAATGAACACAAGATATATGCCTGAGATGCTGTCCTCCATTTGCATTGTTGTTATTTCTAACATTATCATCTGATGGCATAATATATAAAAAAGTATGACATACGACAATATGCCCTCCTCTACTACTGCAAGGCTACGGAGACTGATAGTCCTGCAGAATTTTTTTCCCCCTGTAACACACTGAAGTCATGAAGTCACTCCTGGCATAAGAGTGTCTTCTGTACAGTAAGGAAATCGAATAATTATGCAGCTTTCGTTACAGGGTTTAAAATAAACGCGTTTCCGCTCTCTTCATGTAGGCCACCACGACCACAATTAACCTAGGGCCTCAGCAAATGAGTCCACTTTAATTATTCTCACCTGTTAACCATTTTAACTCCTCTTTAAAGCACCAAGCATGGTGCAGGCTCTCTCTTTCTTCTGTTGTCTTGTGGTTGTCTGAGGAATAGGTTTCTTTTTCTTTTCTGGTGAGCTAATAAAGCCATGTTTTAAGCTTGATTCACTCTGCTTTAAGCTATTTTACACAATGCTATGTTTGACATTTTCAGGGTCATCCAGGATCCGTCAAGAAAAATGAATAAAACAGAAAAACCTCTGTCAACTCTCTGGGGTGGGTTGTTTGGTTAGATTTTTAAAGGGGAAATGCTGTGGCTTTTTCTCTATTTCTGTGAATGAAAAAATGTTGACTCCGCTTTAGGTTGTGAACTTAACGACTCGAACAAAGAAGAGACTTTCAAGACGGACGATACGAACCACCAACACCAGCTCGCATTGAGAACGGTAAACGTTGTGGCCGTATGGTCGTTACCTTACTAACTTTTATATGGCTAAAAGCTAGTTTGTCTCTTTCCCTTCAGATGTGTTTGGGGCACACGGCTAAAGACGAGTTCAACATTGTGGAGCTGGTCACCGGCGAGGGGGGTGATGGCGCCAAAGCTGTGCCAATTGTGACTTTGCACGCCAAGTCGATGCCCACAGTAAGTGAATTTGACCTGGCCTCGGTGTTGTCACTTCCCTGACTGCTTTGAATCGACCGTCATCGTCGTTGTCCGCTAGGTCAATTTGTCCGGTTTAGACTTGCACCCCCCTGTGACTTTCCGCTTGAGGTACGGCTCGGGACCGGTGTTCGTTGGAGCAGAGCATGTAGCTTGTGAGTAGGCAGTTCTGTCAAAGTGTATCTTGACAAACTAATACTGACTCACTCTAAATATCTACAACTTGTAGTGGAAGAGTATTCTGATGAAGAGCTAGAGGATGAAGAGATGGATGAAGAAGTAGAGGAGGAAGAGGAAGATATTGAAGAGTCCCCTGTAAAGAAAACAAAGAAAAATGGTGCTGGCAAAGTAAGGCTGCCTACAATTGACTTTGATCTACAGTTTACTTTAACGCGCAGCTCGTTAAATGGTTGACTATTTTTCTTCAAGAGAAAGAAGCCAGAAAAGGGGGATGATGAGGGGTAAGCTTAATCTAATTTCTATACTGTATGAAACAACTCTAACTTTTAATGTGCTGCTGGCTGTATAAACCACTTTATTGACTTTCTGAACAGTGAAGCATCAGAGGGTGAGAACAACCCCCCTAAAAAGGTATGTATGCAAATATTTGTAGCTTGATGCTTTTTATTTTTTATTTATTTTTTTTTTTTTAAACCACTTTGCTCTCTTTCAGGGAAAAGGAAGGGGGAGAAAGCCACTGGTTGCAAAGGTCTGACCAAGCAAGAACAGGACTTCACTAATGTACCACTTTAGAGACTTAATGATCATCAATTCTGCTGGAGTGAGGAGGTGCTTTTTAGAGTCTGAATGCTGAAATACTCTGTGCTTTTGTCTTGCATTGCAGCCATGTCCAGGCTCATAAAAGGGCCTGGAGAAATGGTTCCATTTTCAGACATGAGGGGAATGTATTAAATCAACTTGAATCACTTCATATGTGCCTTATTTGAGTGTGCTGGTTCACTTGCTGCATGCCTACATTAAAGTTTTTTGCTACATATTAAATTACATGGTGTATTATAATTCTGAAAATCACTTATTGATGCACATGTAAACACTTGAATGTTTTTGCTTTAAAATAATTGGTGTCCATGAAATGTTCTGACCTCAAAATGTCCCTTCCCTTTTATAAAGGAGCTGTCCGAAATGATTTTGATATGCATCACACTGACCAATATGTTACAGCAATTTTTCTTAAGACTTGATCTCTGCTCTCATGTGCTATGCCCAGACCTTTCCAAAGGCCAGGGCATAGCATATGAGAGCAGAGAACAAGTCAAGCGTCATGTACAATAATCTGCAGTATGTTTCCTGTGACCCTGCACAGACATCCAATTGGTGGTGGTGGGGAGGTGTAGCGTTGACAAAATTGTTAGTGTCCTGACATGTGTAGGGAACACTCAAAGCTCTCTTCCATTCAAATGTGTTTATTCTTGTGTACAGTGTTCAAAATGAAGCTGCAGTATGCGCTCACTTTCTGCCTTGGGGGGGTCTTTGTAGTTAGGGTAGGGAGCAGGCTCCTAGTGATTTTGTCAACGTCCTGTTTAAAAGAGAAAATAGTGGGATCAACCAATTTAAGTGTACAAATCAAAGGTAAAATAAAAGGTATTATATTCATTAAATCCAGTTTCATTTGCACCTTTTTATGAAACTTCTCAATTCCTTGTGTTTAGTCAACCTCAGCTTTTCTCAAATATTTTTTCATCACTGAATTAACATCTCCCTCACTGCCTTCAGCCTCCAGCCTTTCTCCCTGGGGCCCACGCCTCCGCTGAGAGCCTCCTGAGCCAGAGGAGTCTGAGTCGGAGTCCCTGCGTGACGCTCGGGAGGGGGGGAGCTCCCCAAAGTGCACACTGAGGGTACGCCGCTGGCCTCCCCTGGAGCTGCTCCCTGCTAGGCTGCTTGTAGACTGTGCTCTGCGGATGGCTGGGACAATGTCTGAGCTGGTGTCCCCCGTATCTTTCTCTGCATCTGGATTACCAAGAAGTCGACGATTTTGAAACACAAGAGGCTCTGTTCCTAACTGGGCTTCTCCACCTTCTGCCACCAGACCTCCAAGCAGTCGGCGTCGGATTGGCTGATAGGAGCCTGAAGTAGACAAGGTTTTTATGCAGGATTCCTCCTCTTCCTCAGGGATGGAGAGGTTTGATAGGAGACGACGGGGACCTGTGGAGGATACTGTGGAATCGATTGAGTCGCAGGAGCTAAAACGGTTCATCTTCCCTGCTGTGGAAGTGGATGTAAGGGCCGTTGATATGGATTCAGACAGAGATCGTAGACTAGAGGCACGAGGCAGGAGTGGGCTAGGGGGTTTGAGAATGCCTGGCCGGACTGGTTCCTCCAGGCCTTCATCAGGCCCTAGGGAAAGGGCAGAAGCATGGCGCCGAAGAGTGGAGGCCCCTGTTGTCTGGTAAATGGGTAGGGACACTATGCTACCCTCACCGATCTCTGAATCTCTGTCCCAGCTGGCCCTAGCACGCTTTTTCCGTAAGCCTTCGAGAAGCTCAGACAAGGCTGTGGAGGATGATGCTCTGCCAAGACCCCTGGAGCTCTCCGGTATATCCTCCTCCAAATCCTGAGAACAAGACCTAGCAGGATACAAATGGAAACATTGTTACATTCATAAATCATAGTACATTCCAAGTATCCAATAAAAATGAAAGGAAATCACCAATATCCTATTAACACATTTCTTTTTTTCAGGCCATGTGAAGTGATTTTTAATTAGAGGTTTCTTTGCTGTAAAGTACCTGAAGCTGTAGGTGCTCATTGTGTCAGTGACCGATTGGCGCCCGGTACTACTTCCACCATATGGAGAGCCTCTGCCCCCATGACCCCCACGTGGTATGCCCAGCCAATGCCGAATGCCCTCACCCACATCTTCTGTGCCAATGGTAGAACCAACACTGGACACACTGTCCCTGTCAAAAGAATACAGTGACTGTTAACTGTACTGCAGTCCCTCTGACATACCTTGCTTTAGATATGGCAGTGCTCGGTGTGCCCATTAACTGTTCATCACAACACATTCACACCTGATTGCACATGGCCAAATTAAAACGACTCGGACAAAGAAAGAGAGCTGATGAGAGAAAGAGAGAGATGAAGAAAAACCCTGTAGTGGGCCCCATGCATGGCCACTGTTATTGCTTCTGATATCCTCATTGATACTCAGCTAGGCATACATGCTCAGTCGACCATACGCTCATTAGCCCAGGCTCCCTATCTCTGGAGTGCTATCATTATCAGAACTCTCCCTGCATGACTTGCTGCTCCAGCACCCCTTTGCAGACTCAAAGGTGTTGGACTGGCACATACAGCACAGCTCCAAGGCCTGTTAAAGTCTGCATACCATATACCAAATCTTGGCAATTTACATTCAAGCAGACAGGAACATTATAACATTGTGCAATTCCTGTGATATGGAAATGCTGTGCCAGCGCGGCTATTGCGCGGCGCTCCAGTAATTGGGCTTTCTACATCTGTGTAGCTTGTAAGACCTAAGGTGAAGTGCAGCTGTCTCACACACAGGCTGGTCTCCTTCTCAGGGCTTCCACTACCAACAGATGACAGAGGAGAAAGGGAGAGAGAAGAGAAACAACACTGGGGGTACTGGCTAATGCACATGCATTATTCAGGAGAAAAGCATATCACAGCTGGTGAACTTTTAAAGGAACTTGCATACAGAGAAAAGCTTCTTCTAACAAGGCATATGCAGAGTAGGAGTGTGGGTCTGTGGTAGTGTGTGGTTGTTGATTTTATGCATTTAGTGGGTTCACTACTGTGTGGAAAACAAGAGGATGAATAACAGCATTTACAAACACATTTTTATAGCTTAGCAATTAGCATTCAGATAATGCAATTCTACACGTCTTCAGCAGCTGCAAGAAATTACACCCATTAGTCTATCATTTATTCATGCAAGGTCTGGTTTTCCATAGGCAAAGACAAAGATCATCACAAAAATATTATTGTATCATGGCACATAATGGGAAAAGTCTTTGAACCTTTTGGAAAAATTTCCTTGGACCATTTTTAAGACCTGTCATTTTGGAGATGTTCTGAGTTGTATAGATCACAGTTTGGTATTTGTCGAAGTCAATCAGATGCTTATGCTTGCTCATTTTCCTGATTTACAACACAACTTCAAGAAGGTGCCACTATAATGAGATAATCCATGTTATTCACTTACCCTGTCAGTGGTTTTAACATTCTGGCTGATTGGTGTATGTGTTCACATATTTTTCAATCAATTACTTCCATGTTGTTGGTTCCATGTTTTATGTAATATGATGACTTTTGTCTGAAGATCAGATTACATTTTAGGAACCATCCATGCAGAAACACAGATAATTCCAAGTTGCTGACAAACTGTTTCCTAGAACTGGATTATGCAGAATGTAATCTACTCAGTTTATTCACTGTAGTTACTTCTCACACTGATTACTTTTGTTTTTAGTTAATGCTGCTTAGATAGCACTAATGTTTCACAGGATGAGAAGCAGGACATCTATGTATCATGTAGTTATCTATATCTCCACATTTTGGGGAATATAGTCTGCCTATTTGTTCATCTGTATGCACCAGTGCTTTGGCCAAAGTGCAAAAACAATATCTTTTTTAAAGAAAGCTTTGCCCAGTAAGACTTTGTGAAATGTACTGTCATTATTTTGAGTGACAGTAAAAGAGTTTCTCCTCATTAAGTCTTCTTGAACTGAGTTTTATCTGTGCAGACACTGTATGCTAATGATGGATATAGCATAGTTTCACTTGAGCTACACAGACTTTCAGATGAAGTTAATCCATGTTATGCAACCAGTGCCTGTATCTCAGAGCCCACATTCATGCCATCATACCCACACACAGAGCATGGAGGGAGGTGCAAACACACACACAAGGCAGAACAGGTTGACAGGAGGGCAGCAGGGAGCATGAGGGCAAAAGTGCTTACATATCTCTCTTTCTAGAAAAGGACTCCACAGCAGTTTGTACACTACAACAAAGAGAGAGACAGTGAGCGATGCTGTAAGAGTCAGACAAGTCTGAGGAGATGCATCAAAATAAAAGGTTTCACTTTCAGTGGCTTTATTCTAACCAAAAATAAGAAATTGTCTAATAAAATCTGTGAAACCTTTAGAACAGTAAGGGTATTTAGGCCCCCAGCAACATAAGTACTAAGTAGCAATATCACATTGAGCACCAACTTGAGGAGTGAGTGATTATTTGTCATAGTGAACACATCACAGCACCACACGAAATGTGACCTCTGCATTTAACCCATCCGTGTAGGCAGTAGGCAGCTGATGTGGGCAGCACCCAGGGAGCAGTGCTTTGGGGACAGTACCTTGCTTAAAGTTACCTCAGTGGTACTGGTCCAGAATTTGAACCAGCAACCTTCAGGTCTCTGGGACAACTCCTTAACCTAATTCCCAGTTTTTGTTTTTTTTTATAATTAAATATCAAAATATCTTTTCAAGTAAAGTGGAATTGGAGCCACTGAAGACGGCACCAGTTTGACCAAGTAAAAACGTTTAGACTCCAGGCAAAGGAACAGTCTAATGAGAGCCTGTAATTTTCCAGCTAATGCTTGGCTATGGGGTTAAGTAAGAAGAAAAGAAACTTCCTACCATATTCTCTTTAATCATTACTTCCAAATTAATGAGGGATGAAATTTTTCCATATGACATCCATTTCTGAAGCAACAAAGGCCATACCTTTCATTGTCACTTTCATCGCTTGACTCCACCTCCTCCAGTGCAGCCTGTAGATCAGCGATACGCCGGATTGATGTCTCCAGATCTGCTTGCAGAGTCTGGCGCACTGCACTAAGCTCTTCCACTTGCATTTCCTGAGCAAGGATAAGACCAGATCAAATCTCCAGATAGCAAGTGACATCTCAAACGTAAATACAAAGTGGGCCAGGGCTGAAGTATAAAAGATGAAAAAAATAACAATAATAATTGTTAAAGAAAGCAAGAAAAATGGAAAGAAAATCAATTCAGAAGTCTGCACAGAGACCAAACAAATCCATAATTAATAATTTATTTTTTAGTATTTTTGTAGATCTCATGAGGACATCAAGCCATGCCAGTCTTATTTTTTTTTTCATGATCAAAACTGCCTCACTTTTCAGATGCATTACCATTAATGAATGATAATGAAACATTTCTCGTATTTCATTTCAACATATAAACAGCATGTTTAAAAGTTCAGTAAATAAGATTTTGCTTATGGCTTTACTTCATCACTGTAATTACACAGCAAAAGAGCAGGCAATGATTTATTCAATAATTCATCTTGCCATTTTCTTTGTTCAATCTCCAGGCCTGGCTCTCCTGTATTGGCCAGCCACTGTCTGCCTATGATTAATTCCTATTGTCTCCTCAAGGTTATTGATACAACAAATCCCATTCCACTCCTCTCATCTCCATGACAACCGCATCTCCAGTGTCCCCTCCCTTTCATGACCAATAACCTGGAGTGCTTAGAAAGCATGTCTATGTGTGTGCACACACGTATGTGTATATAAACACTTCCACTATGTTAGCACTTGGATGAGATGCTTCCCCATGTTTATGTATGCAGTAAGCATGAATACTGGTGTAGCTAATATTCGTAATATTGAATCTCCTTCCACCCTCAGCATGGAGCTCAAATTATATTACATGCAGGCAGGTGTCTGAGTGCCTCTTCCTCATGTTAAATTATGAATATTTACAGTTTCTCTCAAGGCTTTCAATATTTTCTTCCCTGCAATAATACGCCCCGCTCTCAGTCACACTGAAAAAGGTGAAATGCTCTAAGTTACATGAGGATATGCATACATTTGTCTCAAGGGCACTTGTGCCTGACAGTTTAAAGTGAAGGGAGTATTTCAATGAATGTCTTTTATTCAGACCTGGGATTATGTCAAATTCATCTTATATCATGTACTGGAGAGAACTTTTCCAATTTATACTATACTCCAACTATCACTTAACATTGAATTAGAACAGCTTTTATTCAATATGATTTAATAAAAAATATGCTAAGAAATTAATAAATATACATATTTTTTACTAAGACTGGACTTCTGAGTAGAATTTGAAGTTGAATGTATATGTATTATTAAATTAAATGTATATAGACATATAATTCAAATGAAATACAAAACATACATTTATATTTAAATAAATATTTAAATGATATTTTATAAAATAAATGATTTTATAAATACATTTATATATTCACATCACTAGTCTTTCAAAATATATTCCCTCAATTGTTGTATTTATTGATGGTACTAGAGAGAATTTTTTAATAGGTGTTCAACTGAGCTGACAGTTGGCAAGGTCCACAGCACAGCCTCAGTCCTGGAGGGGTTTACAGATCAGTGATTCACCAGACTGGAGTCGGAACACTCCTGCATTCTTTATTTTCATTCATTATGTTCATGAGTGGCAATGTCATCTTGTTGTTGCTATTTCCTTCAGAAAAGAAATGTTTGTTAATAGGGCAAAGGTGATCAACTGGGGTCAAGCACTCAGGCCCGCACTGCTCTCTTGGTAAACACTACACATGCACTCTCCCATTTCTCAAGAAAATGGCAAAAGGTTTTTTTTTTTTGCACCACAACATTAAAATGTGCATTTGTTTTTTAAATGAAGGGTTTATAAACTGCAACCCTACCGTAATATTCCCCTCAATGTAGTTTTGGACTGTTTTTACTGACACAGTCTGATCATGTCCTGTACTGACATTGTCATTTAGTTGAGGAATGGCAGCTCAACTGTTTTTCCTAATATATTCCAAGAATGCACAAACACCATGGTCATTGAATGTGTGCTTTCTACTACAACCTACCCTATATATGTTACATGGAAGAATGGTCAAATATGTCAGCAAGCCAATGTCAGAAACTAGTGGACAGAAAGTGATTTCAGCTACCTTTGAAAGCCAAGGGTGTCCTTTATCCCCACAAAAGGACATTTACATTTTGTTGATATTTGATTGAATAAATAAAATTTTCCTTGTGGTTTTGAAAAAATGTTGGAAGAACAACTTCCAGGGTGGGTACTTTTTTCCATGTAAATAATATAAATATATTATCCAAATATACATATAAAATTTGACACTTCTGATTTATATAACAAATTCCCTGGTTTCTTAATAAATACTCTCCTTCCAAACTGAAAAATGTGATTTTATGTTCCTTAAAACAATCATCTAAGGATGACGCAAGTCATTTTTATACTTGTGTATGCAGTCATTGCCTGAGCAATCCTATGTCTGAATGCACTTTAAATCATAATATGATTATGATTAGAGGTTTGCATGAAGGCATGACAAGTTTAATGAATCATCTCAAATTTGTATAGTGATGCTTATATGAGTAATATTAATTTCAGAGTGATGCTAAAATCAGGAACTCAGACCATCAAACCTGTTTATTTGGTGAATCATGGCAGTGGAAGAGGAAGGGAACACCAACTCCTTGTTTGAATTGTGATTTTTATATTGAAAAAAACTTTGAAAATCAGAGATCAGAAAGCTGTATTTATTATATTTTTCTTAGCTTAACATACTAAACCTTAGATGTTTAGATAATAATGTTAAATAAAGTGTTTTTATTTTTTAGCACACATTTTTTTCTATCAAGCTTTGTGGTGCTTTGTATCATTGTTGAAAGGTGTGTGTGTGTGTGTGTGTGTGTGTGTGTGTGTGTGTGTGTGTGTGTGTGTTTATTACCAGTTCCATGCGGTGGCGGCTGCTCTCTTGCTCTCTAAGACTCAGATCATCCATCTCCAGCTTCATGTCTGCAAGTCTCTGTTGGTAGTAGCAGGAGTTCTCCTTCTCTCTAGCTTCAGCCTGAGCTGATTGCTCTAGCTCTTCACCTAGCCTTACCACACTATCTCTCAGACGCAGCACTAACACCTACACACACAAAGGTGCAAGCATGCGTACATACATGTGCGCGCACACACACACACACACATAAACAAACACATCAGCAAGAAAAGGATCTGCAGGGCACATGATGTTAGCTAAGACTAGTGTTACCCAACCCCAATCATGAAGTAGCTTTAATGCACAAATCTTTTTCAACTCAACAAAAACGATCAAGCTTTTAAACCTGAGGAAAGCAAAGGAAAACACAAGATTGTACAATCTAGGCTTTACTGGCTTTGAAAACAATTCTAACCACTAAGCTTCCATTCAGTTTGATCTACTTTCAACCAGATATTACATCAGTGGGGCTTAACTACCATGGACCATCAATATGTGCTTAACATGCTGCCCACCTCTCGCTATAATAGGGGGTGTTGCTCCAATTTATAGCCACCCTAACTGATGCCACCTAAACTGAGACTACCTTTTTGCTATTCTGTGTCAACTAGAAAACTATGGGTATCACTTCTAAGCCTTGGTTCCTCCCAAGGTTTTTTCCTTCATTTTTACCTTGGCTTCATGACCTTGGCTTGCTTATTCGGGGCTCAGATCAATCTGTCATGGCATGTAATCATACTGATATGAACCTTTTATATATAACGGTTATTTTTTTAACTGTTTCTAGTGGATAGTTTCTAGAGGTTCAGCTAACACTATCCAAAGTCATATGTTTTGTTTGGAGCAGGGATAAAGCCAGGGATAGTGACATGTCTTTAAAATGATATTTACTGGTTAGTTCTTTCTAACCAAAGTACTAATAATGGCTGCTGAGTTATTGTACTTTCTGAATCAAATCTATTATGTGTTTCAGAAAGCAATTTATGAGTCATGAGTAGTGAGATAACATTTTCCAGCAAATAAATTAATCTCATTATAGTATGAGTAGAGTATGTGGACTGTTCTCAAGCTAGCAGTGACAGTAATGTGTGTAAAACCCCCAGCAATGTTGCTGTGCCATACATATAAGTGCCAATGCAGCACAAACTAACATGCCACTAGCAAATTGGTGTCACTGCTGTCCTGAATGCTCCATTATTGATGGGCGGGGTGGAGGGCAGCTAAGAAATTGTGCAGCCACAGAAAGGCAACATAGATACAATACAAGTATACCTAATAAACTTGATTCAGTATGGTTTTATATATATTTTATCTAAGAAGAAGGTAGAAAGGCAGTTGGGTCATTGTAACACACTGACCTCAAACCTCTTGACCTGTCCTCTTTGGAATTCCAGCTTGTTCTCAAGGTCACAGACACGTGCTTCCTGCTTGCTCACAATGCTGCGTGCAACAGTGGAGGACTCCAGGAACTGTACCCGTGCTACACTCGTCTGCAGCTGAGGACAGAAGAGCGGAATAAGGAGGCAACATTTTGATTTTTAAAATACTTTACTTTTCCTGACATCTTGGAGTTTGTCTAAATGAATTTACTTTTAAGGCTGTAGTGTAGCTTGAAGGAATGGTTAATCTAAAATTCAAATTTACGCAATTTTCCAATTGCCCCAAATATATTCAATAAGCCAAGACATATATGAAGCCCATATTTTGGGCTTATTTATCTAAAATTACATCACTTACACATCAATAGTTACTCAAACTGTTTACATAAAATTACTACATGAAAGGTTTTCTCTTTTGCTACAACTGAATTCAGTTCTTTCTTGAGGTGGTACAGACTTGACTTGTTGTGGCTTATGACATAGTATGGCTATGTTTTTTTTATATATAATTAATCTTTTTGTAAAGTGTAAAGTGTCTATTTGTCATTGTGAACACACTCAAGTACCACAACAAAATGTGACCTCTGCATTTAACCCATCACACGTGCACATGTGGAGCAGTGGGCAGCTATCAACAGCATCCAGGGTACTGTGTAGTGGGAGGGTACCTTGCTCAAGGATACCTCAGTGGTGCCTGGGTCGGGACTTGAACTTGCAACCTTCGATTCACAAGAACAAGGTCCTAACCACTAGGCCATCACTGACCCAAGTAGTAGTAGTAAGTAATGCAGTCTCGAAAATATTTGTACCTCTAAACTGACTTCCTGAAGTAGCCTTACCTGCTCCTGTACACTCTGTCGTTCCTTCTTCACCTCTTCCAGTTCTGCCTGCAGTTCCCGAATCTGAGTGATATCACTTGAAGACTACAAATAAAAACCCAAATAAGCTGCTGAATTTCTCTAAGAAAGCCCTCCGATACACACCTTTAGAAGAGGTAGATACTCCCAGGCCTTCCTGCAGGTGTATTGTGCTTTTACCTGCGCGATAAGGGCTTTGTGTTTTTTCATGAGTTCATTGAGGTCCTCCTGGTCTTCCTCCAGCCTCTTCAGCAGATCACTCTTCTCATATTGCAGCTGAGCCAACTGCTCATCCACCTGAGAGAGGAGTTAAAGCCATCAGTGAATAACAAGACTGATTTATGTTTGAGTCCGTACAGATCTTATAACTGACCCCTTACAAGTTCGTACCAGGCTCTTGTGTTTGCAGATGCTCTCCAGCTCCATCTGAGCGTTCTCCAGCTCCATGGCCAGAGTCTTCTGAATGCTCTCAGCGTCCAGGCGACGTGCCTCACTATCCTCCAGCTAGAATATGAACACACAGAAAAACACTGTGTAGTAAGGCGGTACCTTGCTCAAGGGTACCTCAGTGTGCGTGTTCCGGGACTTGAACCTGCATCCTTCTGTTCACAAGGGCAAGGTCCTAACCACTAGGCCATCACTGCCCTGTCTTAGAACTACACCACTGGTAATGGGGTATGCATGATGACTCATGTCTATTATAACACCTCAACGCAACATCAGACTGACTTCAACGCAAGACATCAGACTGACTTGACTTGACTTGACTTGACTAATGCCTATTAATGTCTCACTATTGAGTAAAAACAATCCATGGAGTGGAACAAGGAGAAAAGTCACAAAATTCAGAACAGTTTGTATAAGACTAGCTTTAAAGCACATATCTGACAGAAAGATTATTTAAAAAAACTTTGAAATTCCATTCCATGCTGACAGAGATGTCCACGGGGCAGTTATCTTCCCTGGATTTGCATTTAAAAATCATAGTGTGCCAAACTTGCACATTTGCACAGATTTTTATTTTATTATTTTTTTATATGGCTCATGGGAGGGTCTACACAATGTGTGATTCACTTCAGAGTGCAATGCTAGTTCCATAAGTGATGCTGCGGGGTGGGGGTGGGGGGTGGGGTTGCACAGGCTGACTTAAGGCTACCTGGCAATGCAGTTTCTCCAGCTGCTCCTTGGTGCCCGGAGCCTGGCCTTGTCCAGGCTCCTCAATGGTGGACAGCAACAGCTGTGCATCACTGAGCAGGGCATGGGTCCGTTTCAGGTCCCGCCGGAGCCGTTTCTCCACGTCAAAGTCTCTGTGGCCAACCTGAGACATATGAGAGAGAGAGATAGAAAGAGAGAGAGAGAGAGAGAGAGAGAGAGAGAGAGAGAGAGAGAGAGAAAGGCATTGCAGCAATCCACATTTGTACCCTTCTGGCGCTTATGCCATGTTGAGAACAGTCATAGTCCACATTTCACAATTGTAAGTGGCAATTCATCCATCAATCAATTGGTCTAAACAATATTTCGGGCATATAAGTTTCTAATATATTTATGATATAGTATTTATAATGGCTAATCACTTTTTAAAATGTGTATTGTCATAAATGTACAGTCACAAATTTTCATACTGATCAGGCTGTAACAGGCAATATTAGCCTTAATTTAAGAAGAAAGACTTTAAATAAAATTGTGTAGTCTTCAGACATAATATGACTCATTTAAATATCTTTTAAATATATTTTTAGCCAAAGAGCAGCACTGAATAGTTTCCTTACATTTCAGACTGTAACATTTGTATGCAAAAGCTTTGATAGCAGTTGCTTGGTGCAACTGTTGGCAGTGCAGGTAGGCAATTATGCAAAATTAGCTTGTCACAGGCCCCTTATGTCTTTCTGGACTGCCTCTACATGCATATTTTACACCAGTGACTCTCAGGTAGACTAGTGTTTAATTAGAGCACTGATTTGGTTGAGACACCAATATATATATATATTATTAGTTTTTATATATTATACCATAAGATCCTTTTTATGCCTCTGTTTGCATTGGGGTCTGACTCAAAGCTGGTGACCACATTCTCAACAGCAAAAGAAATTGGTCAGGACTGTTAACATTGTGACAAATCACCCAAGCCTATTCTGCACTTACAACATCTACTTAATACTATAAAGTGTTAAAAACTCTTTATGTCACATTACTTCATCTTTGAAGATTCATCAGAGCAGTACAGAAAAATTATCCTCTCTGCTTCGGGCTGCAGTAATAGTAATACACACGAGGACTTCAGCAGGTAACATAAACATTGCATTGCCTGCACTAAACAGCATGAATACCAGAAAAGTTATTATGACTCTGAAACTGATTGACACCTGAAGTATTGGCTTTTGGTTCTGGATCCTTTTGCTTTGTATTACATGCTTCATCAAAATCTACGAGTCTACAGAACAAATTTTTTGAGATGCATGCCCTTTCTGTCAAACTGGGCTAGCTAAAGGAAGGCCGACAGTATACTGTAATGTCACTTTCTATTATCCACAGCCTTTAAAAAAACACACGAAGGTCACTGAATCTTGTTATGCATGACTGGATGCATGCTCCAGTCATAAGCTGGTAAGATTTGGAAAGCCAGTAGAGGAGTAAATGTACCCTTTTTTGTTTTGTTATTGAGCAAAAAAGAGAAAATCTTAAATATGCAATGACAACCAGTATGAATCCGCAGTTAAATATTTTAGACCTTACGGGCATTCTTCCACTGTGCCAACTTTTATTATTCTGCTCACTGGTGCCAGTACACTTTATTTCAATCACAGATGAAAGCAAGCAAGTCCCTAGATAATGCTTCCAGAATACGTTGGACTGGCTGGTAATGATAAAATGCAGGCCAATAAAATGGCAGGGGAGTAATGGACTGTGGGCTGCTGGAGGAAAATAACAGAGTAATAAAGAATAGGGAGGACATTGCATTGTGAATGGTGCAGATTCAGGAGGAAAGAATCTGGTCAACTGCAATCTGTACAGCTCAACAGGCAGAGCAATGACAGGTAAATGTACAGCAATAAGCAACACATTGGCTATAACTGCTTCTATTATGCAGCAGTTGAAAGTGACCCTTGGTTAGTTCTGAATAACTTTGGTTCATACAACCTAGCTGTAGGGCAAAGATGGTCAGTCATGTGAAAAGAAAGTACATCCCATCCATGGAAACTGTTGATTTTTCAACATTTTAAACAAGCAAACATTTCATTCTCTTTTATACAGTGCCTACAGATAAAAGTAATTATACTCAAACAAATAACACACTATATTTACATTTTTACAAATTTAAATAAACCAAAAACAGATCAGTTCCATGTAAAAGTAAGTACACCCTTAACTTCATAAAATTACAATCAGATGTTCAAGATTAGCTGTCAATAATTTAAACTTCTTTATTTAAACCTAAAAATTCTATGTATTCTGATGTTCTTGTTGCTATTGAAGTGTTTGGTGTGATTATGGCAAAGAACTCTAAGGCTTTCAGAAAATAAGGTTGCGGATGCCTAGGAGTCTGGCAATGGATTTAGAGACCTCTAAAGAAAAATCATGTACAAATATTAGAGTTCCAATAACTGGCAATTTGTCCAGGACCATCTGCTTAAGCAAATTCTGCTCAAAAGCAAATTGTTTGAAGCAAAAAGAATGTTTCAAGAATCACAGATTTTCATTATGGGTTTTGCAGGAAATTCTTGCAACTGTTGGTGTGAAAGTACATATGTCTACAAACAGAAAGAGATTGGACAGAATTGCATTGAAGGCAAGTCAGGAAAAAACCCTTTGCTCTCCAAAAAACAACAGTGTTGCAACAATTTGCCAAAGAACATATAGATAAAGATTAGGCCTTTTGAATAAAGTAGATATAATTGTTTGGCCAAGTGTGGTATATGTAACAATCATGCCCTCGTGTTCATGTTTTTGTTTTCGCTTAGCCACGTGTCTTGCCCCTCGTGTTCATTTATGTCTAGCCCCGCCTCCCAGCTGTATTTATTATTTAGATTTATTAAAACTCTCAACTTAAGTAAGTTTGGCACTTGCTTTTAAATCAACACCAAAAACATCACAGAAGAATCCACCCAGTATGGAAGCAGCCATGTACTTCACGTTGGGAGCAAGGAGGGTGGAGAAGTGGCTGGACAATGGACTTGACCCGGAGGAGGGAAAGAACATTGTCCGCGACCTCAGCATTTTTTGAGATTCACTGAGGGAGAGGAGCAGACGAGGCTGAAGAGACTGAGGGATGTGGTGAGCATGCAAAATCCGGAGGGTGAGGAGCCCTTCGGGAGAGGAGAAATTTTTTGGGGGGAGCTGTTGGGTTCGGGGCTGGCCCGGGCATCGAAGGTGATGAGCTGGACCTTCTTCTCGAGACCGCTGGCGGCGCGTGTGTAAACACGAGGCGCAAAAGGCGCAAGGGAAAACGCCGAGAGCCGTCAGCGATTGAGGGATCTCCCTGAGTGAATCTGCTCCCTTCTGAGTTCGGGCCAGCCGTGGCAGTTTTTAGCTTCGAGGAGCCGGCGAGCGAGCTTCCGGGTTCACGTGAGGGAAGCATGCAGAAGCTGGCGAGAGTGAGGGGAATCTCCTCCCAGCATCACGGCGCGTCACAGTAGAAGTCTCCACCCAGATGGCACCCAAGCAGCTATGTGCCACGAGGCAGATGGCGTCGCAAACGCCACTGCAGCGGGTGTGCGTTACCAGGGATACTTCTACTCAAACGTCGCCACACGTGACCACTGGGGATTCCTTCTCCACACCGCTTAGTCCAGCTTCCGCTTTCCAAACCGCTGCCTCGCAGTCGTCGCCAGGCCACGCCTAAACGTCGCAGACGTCGCCAGGCCACGCCTACACGTCGCAGACGTCGCCAGGCCACGCCTCCACGTTGCAAACATAACCAGGCCAAGCGGCTCCGCCCCCGCGTCAGGGACGTCACCGAGCCGCTCCGCCCCAGCCGTCGCCGGAGAGCACGGCCCGGCCGTGCAGCTCCACACACACGGTGCAGGACTCACCGTGTCCACCATCTGGGTCGCCAAGGACGCCAGAGGGTCCAGCCTCTGGGTCGCTGAGGACACCAGAGGGTTTGTCCCTTGGACATCACGGGTGCCTGGTCCCTCCTGGACGCCGGGCTCCGCCTTTCACAGCTACTGGGCCCAGGACTTCGTTTCCTCAGTCCGGGACTTTGTGTCCTTTGCCCGGGACTTTGTTCCCTCAGTCCATGCTTACGTGTCCTCAGCCTCAGTTCATGTTTCCCCTGGTGTTCCCTGTCCTTGTGCCCATGTTTGATCTTTTGTCCAGGTTATTGTCCATATGATTTGTCTAAGGTTCCTTGTGCCATGTGGAGTCTTGTGTTGCCTTCCTCCTAGGTCAGCGCTCGGTTGTGGTGGTATTTAGTCACACCGGGACGTTGTTCCTAGGGGGAGGGCTTTGTAACAATCATGCCCTCGTGTTCATGTTTTTGTTTTTGCTTAGCCATGTGTCTTGCCCCTTGTGTTCATTTATGTCTAGCCCTGCCTCCCACCAGTCTTGTGTTCAGGTGTTTCCCATGTCATGTCTTTATATAAACCCCCATGTTAGGTTGTGTGTTTGTGGATTCTCTGTAATACCTGTTATAGCTGTTGTGTCTGTTTCATCGTTTTCATAGCCACGTTCCATGTCAGTGTATTTCGTGTTTTTGTTATTTAGATTTATTAAAACTCTCAACTTAAGTACGTTTGGAACTTGCTTTCAAATCAACACCAAAAACATCACAGTATACATATGTGTGAAATATGTCAAAGACAATGTTTCAGGAGGAGAACCCTATTCCAGCTGTGAAGCATGTTGGTGGAAATTGTATAATTTAGAGTTGTTTTCCTGCCTCCGGAACTACATTTAGCTATTAATTCAGCAAGATAATGTGAGGCCACCTCTTGAAACAGTGAAGTAGAACCACCGGTTGATTTTTCAACATTATAATGATCCTAAGCACACTAGCAAATCCACCAAAGAAGGGTTAAAAAAATGTATGTATGGGATTTGAAAAGGGCAGTACATGCAAGAAAACCCTCAAATATCTTGCACTTATACAAAGAGCATGAAGGGGTATGGAGACATGGTAATAATTTTCAACAAATCAATGTAAGAGACTAGCGATTATTTTAGCTAAAGGGGAAAGTATTAGCTTCTGAGGCCAAGGATGTATTTATTTCTCCACAGAAGTATCTGTTTATGTTTTTATTAGTGAAAATGAAAGTGACTCACTAAATGATTAAATATACCACTTTTCCTTTTGGTTTTGATCATGAATATCAGCTTTTTCTGCAGGCACTGTATTAAAGAGGTTAAAATGTTGGCTTGTTCAAATATGATAAACTCATCTCTATTTTTCATTTCTACAGGTCCTTCTCAAAAAATTAGCATATTGTGATAAAGTTCATTATTTTCTGTAATGTACTTATAAACATTAGACTTTCATATAT
>JBBPDA010000037.1:12338275-12351642 GCA_037974385.1 Arnoldichthys spilopterus | reverse complement strand
TTGTTTCCTCTGTCCTGGAAGTCGCTTTGGATAAAAGCGTCAGCCAAATGAATAAATGTAAATGTAAATATACATTTATAATCACCTTGAACACATTTACCCTTTATACTTCCAGTGCATGTAACCACTGCAAATGCACACATAAAGTCTTTTGACCTTGTACTTGAGCTAAAAATTAAAGCAAATGTGATAATTCTCAACAATGTTTTTAAAAGCTAAACTGATTGTGGAAAAATTATTTAGAAACTACACAGAGGTAAGCATATATCTAAACGTTAAAAATAAATCATAAAATGTAAATAACTGTACTACTCCAAATTGCAGCTGGTGTCATAATAAAAAGGTACCTTTGTTTGGGAAGATTTTACACAACAAGTAGCAATTGTGGTGAAAGTGAAAGAGCTTTTCAAGATCTCACAGACAGCATTATTAAACACCACTCTGATGGAAGAAGCTACAGGGCCCTATCAAAGACCTGGACATCTCTGTCAGTACATCTCATTTAATAATAAACAAGTACAAATTTTAGAGGACCACAAAAATTCATCTAAAGGCAAGTGCACCATGCAAGATTTCTCTCAAATAAACAATAAGTAAGATTAGAGCGAAACCAGCAGTCACTGGAAAAGTGCAAAAATATTTAGAGCGATCAGAACCATGACAAAAAGTATAACTCAATAAATTAGAGAAAGACAGATTAGTTCTTGCATGGCCTACCCAATCTGAGTCGAACTGGCCAAAAGTTTACAACAATGTTGCATTCTTTTATTGTACTGTACATGTAAAAAAAACACATGTAAAGAAAACACATTTATGTATGATGTCTAAATACTTGCCCATCCCTTTAAAATTAATTTTGTAAACATTTCTTTTGTTTATGTTAAAGAATATATATTTCATATTTCAATAATTATACAAATAAATTCTACATTTACATATATATATATATATATACTGGAAAGTTGTTGGAAAGTACATAACATACACACCTATGACCGCACACATCAAACAAGCTGTGCATTAATGTTATTAAAAAGGTCATTTGAAGTTAAAAAGCATAATCTTTAATTGTCATATGGCTCAGCAAACATTGCTTGATGGAACAACTGTGTATTGGTATTGTTATCAAAAATTCATTGAACAATTTATTCATTGGTACATTTTATTACTTTTTTCAGCAGTAGGGACTTTTTTTACACTGCACATAATAATATCTCTGAACCATGTTAAAGTCACTGGAATGCATAACCTCCTGTGGCCTACTGCTTTAATAAACAGAAAAATTATTAAATTATACAGAATCTGTTGAGTACCTCTTTGGCCCGGAGCCTATGGTCATCACTGTTTATGTCCAGCAGGGGACGCACTTTGCACAACAGTTTCCACCAGCTCCAGCTGGCCACTGCGGACAGAGCACGAAGGTTTCTCTGGATACAGCTCACAGCCATCTGCTGCACCTGACCTCAGAACAGCCAACCACCGTTATTCAGGTTGATGGAGCAGGCAGATCTATCTTAAATTAACATCCCTAACAGATAAGATTGACTAAAGGGATATACATTTTGACAAAAAAGAGCATTCGCAAGTGCGCTGACAGAAGTGGCATAGTCATGGGTCACAGCTGTACTCAGGGAACAATGTATACAACTTAGTAGCATTCTTAAAATTTACTTAAAGCTTTTACAATTATCATGGATGGTGGCCACATAACATAGACAAAATATCTTTTTTGTTAGTGTTGCTATGTATTGCAATAGCACCTCAAAACACACTGGCGATTTTCATTTCATGTGATAAAAGACGTATCCTTTACGCTTTTTGAAATGATGTGAGATAATTATCGATGACATTTCTGAGAGTAAATTCGCAATAAATTCTTTCACACAAGAGGTAAGCTGCTGTTACTAAGCAAAAACAGAGTGGCTACATCAGTGAAGGCACACTGAGGTGTAAAACAGTCTCTCTGTGTAAAACTGTGCTCAGCTAACCCTTATTCTACTTTTACTTGAGCTATATAGTGCCTACATTTGTCAGAAAAGGTCCACCTTTCGTACCAGACTGTTCAGTAACTGTGAGTGAATTTCTGTATATTGTTGCCTTTATTTAGCTTATTGAGTAGACACACCACTTTGGTCAAAATGACACTGTGAAAGAGCTATCTTTTTTTTTTAGAGACTTGGGTTTACTTGAACCTTTAACATTCCACTAACCATGCATTAAACATGTAATTTAAGCTATCGTTACAGATTATTTCCAATAATATAGCAGTGTCATGTTATCATTAAGCTGCATGCTAATTTTGTGCTAGTTTAAAGTCATGACATTATAGTTTTTGTCATGACAGCTCATGGCAGAATATGACATGCTTATTGCATAGCTTTATAAGTATTATGGGCAGTGGTGGTCTAGATTAGGACACCTGAAGGTCGCAGGGTCAAGTCCCGGCCCGGGCACCACTGAGGGACACTTGAGCAAGGTACCGTCCTGCCACACAGCTCCCAGGATGCTGCTGATAGCTGCCCACTGCTCCACATGTGCTTGTGTGATGGGTTAAGCTCACCATTCGTTGTTGTGCATTAGAGTGTTCCCAATGACAAATAGTCACTTTCACTTCATTTATCTAGCAGCCATACTTGATTCTTTTAAAACATCACCAATAAAACTCTACTTATATTAAAGCCACACAATAGTTGTTTTGTTTTGTTACAGTGTTTTACTGAGCACTTGGAAACCTAGCAAGTGTTTTTTTTTCTTTTTGTGAAAGCTGAATTGTCACAATCCCCAAACATTTTTGGAAGCTTATGACTCCAAATGTTTGAGAACTGTGTTGCCCTGTTGTCATCTATTTAGATATTTGCCTGTTTATTCAGCTGAGACTTTATGCAGTGTTAACAAATAGAGGAGTTTGAGTCTTGTATGTCAAGAACAATACCTGAATAGCTAGAAAGTTTTTTTTCAGAAATATTTATCACAGTATGAACATCAGATTTATTATTATTTTATTGTTTTTCCATTAACAACAAAAAAACTAAACCTTTCAATGTCAACGGCAAGAAACTCAAACTAAATATGTATCAGAATTTACACAGAATTGTTCCTATTAATACTAATGTTTGCCTTTGTGTAACTTTTTACTTAGTTTTACATTTGAAGGGCTATATATGAACTTTAGTTCCTGATTAACTCATACTACATATGTAAGGTTAGGCAAGGGATACAGGCCTTGTTCTTTTTTGTCTTCACTCTCTGGTTTTGTTTATGTAGCCACGTGTCTGCGTATGACCCTACCTCTATGACCCCTAAGTCTTCAGTCATCACACCTGTCTTATTTATTGTCTCCTTCCTTTCACAGGTGTTAGTTATCTAGGTTGAGTATTTATAGCCTTGTGTAAGCATTAGTCAATGTCTATTCTCTATTGCCAACACTACTGCACAGTTTGTTAGAGTGGTCTCACCTTCATTCGGCGATACTTCTGACGGGCCAGATGTCCCAAACAAGCAGCCTGCATCTGCACCAGCCAAGTACTGACTAATCCATCCCGCAGCACATCCAAAGTTCTCAAGACACCACGCTTCAGAAACACCTAACACATGCATACACACATACCACATCCATAAATGAATTAAGCATGCACCCCTCCCCACCAGGCCCTTTTGAGTTAATGAGACTCTCACCCTACTTGCACCTAATACAACGCTCTTCTTGTCCAGGTCCAGTTCAATCAATAATTCCTCCACTGCCTGAAAGCAAGAGATAATCAGGGGCCTATTGAATTGAGAGCTCTTTTGCACTGGTACCTTTTACATCAATAAGGGCAAATCAATAGCTTGTTCAGAAACAAGCTATCGAGAAAAAGGTTGAGAAAAAGGTAACAGCTCTTTCTGACATAGAATTAAATGCCAAGAAGCAAACTTGTGCACTTTCAATTCAGACCTTTCTCTCATCTGGGGTGATAAAAACAGAGCCATATCGCTTCATCACAGGAGGGGACAGGGCCTGGTAACGACAGCGGAAATCACTCAGAAACATAAACTCCGGGTAACCTAGGACAGGGATGAAGCACAGTACCCACAAATAAATATCACATGAGTGGCGAAATATGGGAATTTTAGCATGGCAGACCACTACTTATGCTTAAATTGCATGACAGCACATGAATTCGTTGTAGTGGATGCAGCTGTATCAGTATGTGTGAGTGTGAGACCTGTGCGGTACAGCTGCAGAGCGGGCAGCAGGTGGATAGAGTGCAGCTGGACGCGCAGTGCAGGAACATCAAAGCCACCACCATCTGCTTTAGCACTCAGACACTGCAGGAAAACGGGCTGAGCTCGACGAATTAGATTCACCAGAGCATCCTAGAGAGAGAGAGAGAGAGAGAGGGAGAAAGAGAGAAGGGGGGAGAATGAGGGGGAGCAAAATAGGCAAAATGGGAGAGCAAGAGGGAGGGGTGAGTGAGAGACAGACAGTAAAGTGTGGGATAGGGAGAAAAGCAGAGAGGGAAAAGGTGAGAGAGAAAAATTAATAGATAGAGAAAGTAATAGAGTAAAAATAAGAACAAAAAGACAGAGGAGGTCAGAAAGAGAGTGAGATTATAATATAGTTTATAAAATACATACACTTTTACTTGATTAAAAAGATTAAGCTCAGTTTGTCCCTTACCGCCTGCAGTTTAATGGAGATGCAGTGCGAGTGTCTCCTGAGAGCAGCCATGCCCCCACTGAGTGTCTTTCGCACTGTCCCGCTCCGTTCCAGAGAGCGCTGGGAACCCCCCTCAACACCCCCGAGACCACAGCACAGAGGGGGAACTGAGGCTCGCGGAGCAAACAAAGCCTTTACCACGCCACTAAGAAAGGGACAGAGAAAGCGAGAGAGAAAGGTAAGTATATTGATTCATTGTGAGGATAGATGTCAACGTTAGATCTGGTTCGCAAATGCCACTCCAACTTCTCATATGTGCCTTATTGCCTGAGAGAATGTAGTTCTATTGCATACTACTGCATAATATTTTGTGTAATATGTTAAATCTAGCCAAGAAGGAGAAGCAAAACACAACTAACACTGAGACAGACACCAAGACAGAGAACCATTAACCATACACAGTGTTATGCATGTGCACATACATAGAAGAGTTCTGCAGTATGGAGATGGCATTGAGGGAAGAAGGGTTGTTTTGGACCAGACCAAACCAGCCAGTCAGGTCATAGCGGACTGGGTCAGAGCCAATTAGATGAGCGATTTCGCACTGTAATGGCTGTTCACACTGACGTACTAAAAGTAAGGACAGAGAAAAACATTGAAATGTTAAACTGGATGTATGTTAAAAAGGTTCATCATTGTGCCAGTCAATTCTGTATACCTTTTAGGATTTACCATTTTTGAACATATATCATTGAATATCCTCCAGTACATTGTTGTTGTTGTCACAAAACCTTTTATCATTAAAATGGTAACTTAACAGGAGAAAGACAAACATATATTTACTTTCACGTATGCTATCAAATGTATTCAAAGACTTAGATTTCTGTTGGCTTATACAATGTAAAGCGCTGCATCCAGGTCTTCATTAAGATGGCTTAGACTTGTTGATGTGGTTTAGGATACAGAATGACAGAATGACAATAGGTGGCCACCATGGCTAGAGAGGACTTATTTTGAATCAGACTTCAATGTCATTCTCCATATCACAAAAAGTGATTCTAGGTCAGCACCCCTACTATTGAATCAGCTTGTGAATATAGACCCTGTTGGCTTAAACAGCTGGCTGCAGCATTTGGCTACATGTTGACGCTTTGTTCATTCTTCTAAAGTCTACACCACTTTAATGAAGAGCTGGATGCAGTTTGAGCAGAGTAAGAGTTTTATGGGTTTAATTTACAAAAAAAGAAGTATGGTTGACTACTGACCTCTAAGGTTTATGAGCAACGTGAGTCTCGTAAACCCAGTACTACACTAAAGAAGCAAAATATGGACTTAAAACATATCGGTTAACTGACTGAAATTTTGCATAAATATTCTATCAAAGAAAATTTTAAATGTGAGCCTTTTCTATTGCTCCAGCGTGAGGACCTCACTGTAATGGCAGCTTGCAGTTCCTTAAATCCAGTGGTGAAGTTAAGTTACTTGTGTTGCTGTTTTCACATATGTACCTGATTCACTGAAATATTGGCATATCCTCTCCAGAACAGTGTTCTCATTAGAGCTGGGAGTGACCATCTCTTCATCTAAAACCCAGAGCAGTCCACGAGAGTCACCTTCCGAACCTCGTACCTGTGCACATGTTTTTACACACATATCATTTTAGATCTTTTCTCTAAAAACAACTAGAATGGTATGAATAAAAGAGGTACAAGGTTACCAGAAGTGCAGGTTGGTCTATGGCATTGACCACTTCTCTAGGACTACTTTCAGGAGCCTCGAAGTCTACAGAAACACGTTCCTACAAAAAGGGAGCAGCAACAACCCTAGCCAATCAGCTCTCAACAATTAGTATGTAGAAAACACACACAGCCCCATAAGGCATTTTGTATACCTGTGTATATCTGTTGAGGTGATTGGTGAAGGTGTGTGTGAAGCTGTGCTCCAGCAGCCTCTCCTGCAGGTAATTATGGCAGAGTTCAGAAAAGCCGGCTGCTCTGTCCTCTCCGCTGTGTCTGGGGTTGCGCAGGCCTGGAGTGTCCACTACTATCACGGATCCAAGTGTTAGTTGCTGAGACTGCAGAGCTCTAAGATGTAAATTAAGAAAACTCAGGCTGCAGATGACAACAGGCCTTAAGGAGATTTAATGAGAATGCAAGACACTTCAGTTTGTGCAAGCTGCATGCCTAAATCATCAAGCACTTGCTTAACTTTATGCTGAGATGCTAAAAAGGCGTGCTGATGTGGTTTATGACACACTGTTATCTTCATTAATATGAACCAAAGTACAGACAAATGTTTGACTTCAATAAGGCTGCTGCTACCGTTTTTAGTCATGTGATGTTATCCAGCTTTGAATATAACAGCACACCAAATGGTGCCAGAAACAATCTAAGCAAAACTTAATGGAGAAACCTTAACAAAACATAACTGAGGTATGTGGGCATGTAGTTGAGACATTAGGTATGTAGTCTGTACTGCATTAATTGGTGAAGCTTCCATTTCTTGCTAGCTTTACAGCTCCTATACAAACCTAAGACATCAAACATATCTTGGGGAAACTGGGTAGTTTGGATGTTTAACTAAAATACTCCCTTATGTTTTTTCAGGCTACTCAGGTATTTCATGATCATATAATTTTTTGATATTTTGTTAAATATGATTTTCTTATCATACATTTTTATTAATAATTATCAATAAATATTTCTGCTTACATACTATCAAAAAAGTTGTATGTTCAGAATGATCTTTTTAGACACTGCTGGACTGTTTATATGAGTTGTTACAGTGTCTGTGAACTGAAAACAAGAATTTTGATGGTTGTCTGTTCACTGGCTGATGATTATGATTAGCACAAACAGCATATATTTTTATTGATTTTTGGATCCACACTGAGGGCTAAAGCTCTGACAGCCAGAAAGACAGGTTTTGGGAGCTTTGAAAACATATTTTTCTTAGATATTTACTATCAGCCATTAATAGTACATAAAATCAATAAAAAATGAAACACATGAGATTGGTTGTAAAGATATTTGTACAATGTCAAGTTAAACAGTTCCTGAGTTATGCTATACAAAATCTGGGCTTTTCTTTCTATGGGTTAAGGACACTCTTTAAAGGTGATTTGACCTTTTATTCTTGTTTAAAGAGGATGTTCATTATTTAGGTAGGCTGATGTGGTGCACTGTAAAGATGTATGTGAGCATGCATTGTTTGTGAATCTCTGAGTGTACCTATTAATTAGAGACACGATAGCAGTGAACAGTTCCTCATAAAGACCAGAGGCCATGCCATCCACACACTGAGTTGCATTCAACTTAGGGCCTAAAAAAGAAACAATACACACAGTCACAATTTACATAGAATATAGACTAATCTTTGTTTAAAATAACAATAAATCTGCATTTTCCGGTGCACCTAATGTTATTTATTGCTACTTTTAATTAAATATTATATTTGCTACATCCTCAATGACTAAAAATGCACATCTAATGACATGAGCCACAATGAAGTCGCTGACAGTCGGGGCAGTGGTGGCCTAGCGGTTAGGACACTGCCTTTGAGACATGAAGGTCTCAGGTTCGAGTCCCGGCCCGGGCACTACTGAGGTACCCTTCAGCAAGGTACCATCCCGCTTCACTGCTCCCCGGGCGCTGTTGATGGCTGCCCACTGCTCCACGTGTGCACGTGTGATGGGTTAAATGCAGAGGTTGCATTTCGTTGTGGTGCTTGAGTGTGTTCACAATGACAAATAGTCACTTTCACTTCACCTTCTTCTTGCTCATCATTGATGTGGCGCTCTCTGGTGCTGCCCGTGGCTCTCTGCAGTAGCTGCCGCAGATGATGTTTGAAAACAGCAGTGTGAAGTTCCTCTCCCTCACAGCCCAGAACAGCACTGGCAACATGTGCACTCTCAAAACTCATAAACTGCTTTCGCCCCACTGGAGCAGCAGAGGAGAAGGAGAGGAAAATTTAAGGAGAAAATTTAAATGTTTTATATTAAAAAATGTTTAAATCAGATTCTTTCCTAAACATTCAATATTGATGATGAATATTGTCACAATAAGTAATAGGTTAAATAAAGCATAAACAATGCAGACAGAATATAGCAAACTCACCTTTGCACACCCCTGCTACACCCAAGTGGTATATTCCAGCCAGAACATGCCAAATGGCACGCTGTTCATCAGCTGAGAACCCAAGAGTGTTCATGGCCACCAAAAGTTTTCCAAAATCCACTGCAGCCCTCTGCTTCTCATCCACCTGAGGACAGAATGGAATGGGAGGTACATAATGGTGAACTCAGTACTTAAATATTTAACATATTTACAATTAACCATTAAATAGGAACCCTGTTGCAAAATGCTAAATAATGCTAATGCTAACTAACTCTGAATAGCATTGTCATTTGCATGTATGTATGGTTAAACCATATTATTACAGCAAAGGTCTTTAAAAAATCTAAATTACCTTACCTCAAACATAATAGGATGACAAAGACCTGTAGTTAACTAAAAATCGTATTACTATATCCTTATTACTATATCCATTTAGCTCCACTCCAAAACTATAGAAACAAACTTTGGGCACCAAATATGTCTTTGTGATATTTGTGGTAAGGTTTTTTTTTCTACCTTTATGACACCTTTAAGAGTGTGACAGTGAAAGCAAACCACTGTTAGTGTGGTACTAGGTGGGAAAAAGTGCTACTTAAAAGCTAATGTACATTAACATTTAAATAAAAATCATGTCTAGTGGGATAGTGAAATTGTCCATGGCTCAACTAAGGGACAAAATCAGGGTTAAAAAAAGTTACCCATGAGTCATGGTTAAAAAGAAGTAGTGACATAAATGGTCCAATGAAGACAGCAGAATACCAGGCTGCTACAGTCAGTGTTTACTCATCCTGGGCTACCAGTAGTTACTTGATTGATTGAACTTGATTGATTGAAAAAAATTACTGTATGCTTACAAACTGGATGACGCCTTCATTTGAACGTGTCTCATAAGGTTTCTTCCTTCCTTACCTTAATGGGGCAAGTGATGCCAAATGAGTTGCTCTCAGGCAGCTGGTGTAACTGTAGCTCTGTCCTGGAACAAAAGGGTAGGGCAATTCCACACATGTACAAAAAAAAGGAATTACATCAGACATGCTTCTATCTCTCAAACTGTCTGGAGCTTTTGTTTCAAATCAAAGTTCTCAGAAGTGTAGGCAGCCTGCCAAATCTGTGCTTGACCTTAAGGACATCCAATCTCCAAACAAACACTCCATTAAAACAGCACAGAGTCATCTTGGATAATCAGTGAGTTTTTCTGTGCCTTTTGATAATTAAAAGAAAAACAAACCAAGTCTCATGCTAGCACGGGAACATATGCTTTGAAGGCATATCTAAACAGAATATAAACAGTCTGTTTTCAGTTAAATTCTCAGAGATCACTACTACTATCTTGGCCATAATGACCACAAAAATATATGTAACTTATACTTTCTAGCTGATGCAGAGGAGCTGGTTGTACAGAGCACAATCTGGGCCTACCCTTGGATAGAGTTTGTCATTATCAGTCTGATAAAAAGGTCTTATTCTCCTCTTCATTAAGCTCTACACATTTTCAATCAGAGACAAATCCGGACTGCTGACAGGCCATTTAAGTGCACACATTCTGTGGGCCCTATTTTGCACCACCGAAAAGTGTGATGCAAAGTGTTTTTGCTTTTAATACTAGTTTATTACAACATACATTCACATTTTCAAAATAATGTATTGTCTATATGTAATGGGTTTCTTGCTTGTAGGAGTTAGTGCTTTTTAAATAAGATGTGGCTGGGTGCACTGTCAGTGCATTGTTATTTTAAGGCAGATAATTGACATTGCACTTTTGACGAACAAAAACCACGTCTAAAGTCAGTGGGGTATTATTAATCAGTACTTCAGAGTGTTATAGTAATGCGCAAACACTCGTTACTAACAGAGATACAAGCTTGAAAACAGTTCACTGTGTTCACTATTGGCACTCGAAAGGCTTAGGTGGAACAGTGCTGCTCCCATGAATAATTTTCACTTTACATGCAAGCAGGTTTATGCACCTTGCACTTTAAGCTGTGCTTAAAAAAAGAGCCCTGTGTCTATGAGGCATGGCAGTGTCTTGCTGCAATAAACATTGACTTCCTGGTGCCACCTTAATGGCAAAATATGTGTCACATTTTTGGGGTAGTTTCGGAAGCAAGTGCCCAGGCGTACTTGAGATGAGAGTATTTAATTTAAATGAAAATAGCAAAACACGAAATATACACGACAAAACACGACATGCTCTGACATGGAAACGTGGCTATGAAACACGAAGAAGACAGAGACGACATTTACAACAGGTACAACAGAGAATCCACAACACTAGACCAAACTAAGGAGACTAATTAGGCACACCAAATAGAAGACATCTGACTCTCTGGCGACGTGCTCTCTGGCGACGTGCTCTATGGCGACGTGCTCTATGGCGCGGGGGCGGAGCGGCTCAGCGACATCCCTGGCACGGGGCGGAGCAGCTCGGCGACTTGCCCGACGTGGAGGCGTGGCTCGGCGACGTGGAGGCATGGCTCGTTGATGTGGCCGACGTAGAGGCGTGGCTTGGCGATGTGGCCGACGTGGAGGCGTCGGTTCGGGAAACGGAAGCTGGACCAAGCCTTGTGGCGAAGGAATCCCCAGTGGTCACGTGCCGCGATGCACGAGTAGAAGTCCCCCTGGTGACGCACAGTCACTGCAGTGGCGTTTGTGACGCCATCTGCCTCGTGGCACGTAGCTGCACGGGTGCCATCTGGGTGGAGACTTCAATCATGACGCGCCATGACGTCTGGGAGGAGATTTCCCCGACTCTCGCCAGCTTCCACATGCTTCCCACACGCGAACCCGGAAGCTCGTGCACCGGCTCCTCGTGGCTAAACACCGCCACGGCCGACGTGACCTCGGAGGGAGCAGATTCAGTGAACTGGGAGCTGGGCACAGTGAGCCTGGTGGATGCCTGGTTGGAGTCCTCGGGCGCTGAGCTGTCGAGCCCGAGAACCGACCTGGGAGATCCCTCCCATCTCGGAAAGGGGATCGATCTTGTCGCTTTCACTGACCACCCAGGCCAGTCCCCAGCCCAACAGCTCTCCCCCAAAATTTTCTCCCCTCCTGAAAGGCTCCTCAGCCTCCGGATCCTGCAGACTCACCATATCCCTCAGTCTCTCCAGCCCCGTCTGCTCCTCTCCCTCTGCGAACCTTAAAAAAATATTGAGGTTGCGTACAATGTTCCTTCCCTCCTCCGGGTCACTTCCACAGTCTAACCACTTTTTCACCCTCCTTACTCCCGTCTTAAAGTACGTGGCTGCTTCATGGTCGGTGGATTCTTCTGTCACATTTTTGGGGTAGTTTCGGAAGCAAGTGCCCAGGCGTACTTGAGAGTGTTTAATTTAAATGAAAATAGCAAAACACGAAATATACACGACAAAACACGACATGCCTTGACATGGAAACGTGACTATGAAACACGAAGAAGACAGAGACGACATTTACAACAGGTACAACAGAGAATCCACAACACTAGACCAAACTAAGGAGACTAAATAGGCACACCAAATAGAAGACACCTGACTCACGAAATTACGACACATGGGACACAGCTGGGGGCGTGGCTAAACGAACACAATGACAAGACACATGGCAAAACGAAAACAAAAACATGAACACGAGGGCATGATCGTTACAATATTCCTCCCTTAAAAATCCCAATTCATGCCTCCATGTCAATGGGACCATCATACCCATGCCATAGGCCGCCCCCATACCATGAACTCAACGTTTGTCTCGCGTCTCCTCCTGGTTTGCTCGGAGCCTAAATAATTCCAGTGATCAGCTCCCTGATCCACACCACCAGTGAATGGCTAGATTTTGGAGCTGGAACCTGAGCTACAGTCTCTGGCCACCAGGAGGAGACAATCCTTTTTTACAGCTTATGAGCTTTTGGGACAGGATAAGTGAAGCCTGACCAAGGCAACTTAAACTGTATTATGCTGTATTTTTTTAAATTGTTGGTCCTTTTTAAAAATTATTTTGACCATTAATATAAATGATAGTGACAGCCCTTCTCCATTATCAATAACATGTGGCCAAATGTCATTTGGATAAGAACTTCCAAAAATACTCTTGAAAGAGGTATCACAAGAAGAAAAAGAAACACTACATGCATGGCTAATGTTCCAAAGTTATTCTAAGTTATTCTAGGAAAATGGTTCTGAATGATTTGCTAAAAAAGGAAAGCACAGCACTACACACTACACTGACTTTTGCCATGATTCCAAAAAGCGAAAATGGTGTTTAACACAAGGTAACATTTATGGAACCTACAGAAATATTTGCTTGAGAAGATTCTAGGAAAGAAAAGCCCCTTGTTAGAGTTTTAGTGCATGTGCAGTAAACCATATCAAGTTCAAGAGTATCCTCTGACCTCATGTCCGTATTGAGGCCTGCCAGCATCTGGGAAAAGACCAAAAAGTTGCTCTCTCCCTCCGTCCTATGACATACTCTCCATTTCTCCAGCAACATAGTCTAAGACAGAAAGAAACACCTGCATCAGCAAATAGCACATATATACTGTAGTTCTCTCATTAGTAGTATAAGAACTTGGCATATGGAATTTCCTCTCTTTGGTAGTTTAGGATCTTGGTGTGTTTATTTATTGCAGTAGTTTAGGATCTTGG
>JBBPDA010000037.1:12307064-12338175 GCA_037974385.1 Arnoldichthys spilopterus | reverse complement strand
ATACGCCAAGATCCTAAACTACCACAGAGAGGAACTTCCATACATACATATGCCAAGTTCTTATACTACTAAAGAGAACAACTACAGCAATAGATACATGTGCCAAGTACTTACAAATACTGCTGCAGTAAATAGGGTAAATGGGGGTAAATGTCTTTATTCCAGTGACGCAACACCTAAATGTTTGAACACTGGCCAATCCGTAATATAAATGCATCTTGGTGTAGGTTTAAACATACATTGCAGTGGTTGGAAAGGTATAGATGATGTAATGTATTGGGAAAATTTTGTTTAAAAAAGTGTTTTATTCTTGCTGGCAATTGTGACCAGAGTCAAAGATTGCATGTCACAGTGTACCAATATAATGATAGAAATAATAATTAAGTTTATTTATTTATTTATATTTTGGGGTCTACATGTTGTAGTCCAGAACTTCAAATTCAAGCTGTATGCAACAAAAGAAATAATAGGCTTATCAACAGTGAATGTGAGTCACAGTGTTATGCCATCTCCTGTGAAAATGATATAATCATGATAATTTTATTAAAATATTAATAAAAGAGCTTTGAATATTATATATGCCAAAAATGATAGTACAGCAAACATATGTATAGCAACAAAATGTGATTAGTGTGCACTTTTATCAGTTGGTTTGAGACAAATAAATATAAATTAAAAATAAAAAATGTATTTACTGTAACATAAATCTTACTAAAACAGCAAAAAAGTCAACTGCTAAAATTCAGTTCATTTCAAGTTCAAAAATTAGCACTGAACAGTGTTCATTTACTGGCTAGGTAGCTAACATCATTGCTATTAACATGTAGGTTATGCTTGCTAAAAAAATGAATGTCAAGAGAGAAAAGAACTTAGAGTGTGGTTAATAACAGATTATCACAGTCTAGTGTTAGGTATAGATATAACAAAAAAACCTAAAGAATATAATTAAATTTTTATTGTACTATTAAGCAAAAAAACATTAATTACTCTAATATCTTTCAACAAAATAATAATGAAACTGTATTACAGTTTTAATTATTAAAGGGATTACATTGTAATGTTATAAGACCTATGATGTGATTACTTTTGCTCACTTCTGAGGACTGAGTGGCTTTATGCTCTTATGCTGGTCTGTAAAGCAGTAATAGGGCCTTGTAGGGCCCGAATCTACTATCGTTTGGTGATTTTGTTCTCTTGCCTTCTCTTTTACTCCTCCATTAGTTGCCAGATTGGTGTGGTAGATTCCAGCCCTCTGTCCCACCTCTACTTTTATAGAGACTGCTAAGGTAAAAAACATCATCTTCCTACTAGAGCAATACAAATGAAACAGGTAAACCTGACAAAAATGGAAATTAGCATGAGGATACCACAAGTTTCCACAACAAAATACAATAAAACTTGAGCTAATTAATGGAAAACAACAGAACCACAAGGACTTTTGGGAAATGCCATCCTCTGCATTACTTTTTTTCAGAATATAAAAGTGAATATTCAGTACTAAAAGCACGTTTGAGAGTCAGTCAGTCAAGCCCTGTTTCACCTGTTTCATGCTAATTGTATGGTTGACCATAACAAATTATATCAGCCAGTATCAGATCATTTACTTCAAAATAAAGAGTCGAAGTTTACCATTGTAAGCCATTGCAGATCATCTCACGAACATTACTGTATGACAAAACCAACCTCTTACTAGTACCATCACTTGTGGAGCACTAAGAGGAAGGATTGAATGTAGCACACAAATATCCACCCGGTGACAGTGTAATTGCTGTGGGACTTATGCAGCTTCCTAAGTAAACATGGACATCTGAGTAATGAGTTTTAATTTAGAAATGTGTGTCATTTATGCAAAATGATGAACAATAACATGAAGTGGTAGACTTTTGACCTGGTGTCTAACAGCACTGACGGTCTGACTTTTGCTTGCTTATAGAAATACTTAAGTGCCTCCCGAGTGGCATCAAAGGGTGTTTTTATTCAAAAGCTTTTATGTCATTTAACTAAGTACAAAGAACAGCACTGAAATGATTGTCCATGGTAATGAACCTTTTTGTACAGATATTGTTTAGCAGATATGTAGATTTTTTTTTTTATCAAAAAGAAAACTTTTGCATGATATTTGTTTTTTTTAATCCCTGGGGAGATAATGAGTAAGCTTTTCTTATTATATTCACTTCCAGGGCAAACACGTTACTCTTATATTACAAGTACAGTATAAGAGAGTCTACTGGTATCTTGTTAAAGTTTTGAGGAGTAATTCTTAGGCAGTTTCCCAACTGTTGCACGAACCATAAAGTCACCAGTGACATTAAAGTGGATAACAAAACAAAGCAGAGCTGAAACTGAGCCTGTTTGTGCTGCTCTCAGATTTCAGCTGAAGTCAGCTTTGAGTTATAGAATAACTCTGAAGCTATGGAGCTTCCAAAGATGAGTTTGGCTGCCACAAGAAAAATGTAGCTAACATCAGGGCCTGGAGAACACTGCCCAACATCAAGCTCAAACCATACCGCTAGACAAGAAAAGTTGTAGGACAGTCACAGTGAAAAGGGAGTCAGATATCTGCCTGGGCCGGCCTCCCACTATTAATAAGTTAGAAAGGTCACTGTAGAAAGTCTTGTTAAAGTGAAAACTAGTGAAATTCAGCTGGAGACGAAAGACCAAGACACATACCTTGCGGTGGCTTCCTTTGTAGAGTAAAATAAAGTCCAACAGGAGTTTGAATCTGAATTTTGTAAAATGTCTAAAGCCAAGCGCAAGGAGCACAGTCTCACTGTCACTCAGAGTGAGGCACAGCTAGTCTGAAATAGAGTGGCACAGCCAGCCATCACACACACACATACACACACAGATAAGCAAGGCAGCTGAGTTAACACAAGACCTTGCTATAAATATCCATCAGCAAGGATGGTGTGGGATACTACCCTGTTTGGGAAATGCTTCTGGGGGGAGCGGACAGAGCATGGCACAAGAGAAAAAGATAGGATATTACAAATCTAAATGTTTATATCTTGTAAACAATAGAGTGAGTTTTGTGTATTCTCTGCCACCTTAACATTGATTATCCTATATTGAAACTGGTCCTCCACAAGTGTACAAAGATTTAAGGAGTTTTTTCCTTTCATTTGGAAAAAAATTTCAGATGGTTCCCCAAATAGCAGCAGCAGGGGAAAAAAAAAACCCAAACAAACTAAAAACCCGTATTTTGGGGCTCATGCTGGCTTCTGTGATGGACACATTCAACTGTGAGGAACAGTTTGGAGGTGGAGCTTCATGCAGAGCAGATCCCTCCGGGGGGAGGGGGGGAGAGAGAGAGAGAGAGAGAGGGAGAGGCAGATCCAGACATCAAGCATTTGAATGCACTCCCAGTCAAATGACCCATCCTGTGGATTTTCTGAGTGAAAATAAGTCAACGCCACCTCTTAAGAAATACACTTTCAGCAAACAATTTCACATACAATATTGCATTTCATTACATTTATACATTTGGCTGACACTTTTATCCAAAGCGACTTCCAAGGAAAAATATTGGAAAAAACCATTTGCTCCATCCCTCCCATTTGCCTGAAATCAGCCACTAGTCTCTTTATATGCCATATACTAATTCCCACTTTTCCTTCAACAATTTGCACAGTATTAAAATTTAGAGAGAACAACTATGGCCTGTAAAAGATTAGTTTAGCTGCCACAAGAAAAATGCACCTAACATCAGGGCCTGGAGAACACTGCCCAATGTCAAGCTCAAATTATACTCCTAGACAAGAAAAGCTACAGGTTACAAGTTACTCTGGACATACTTTTGGTGAATATAGTTCGGATTTTATTTGTGGTCAGACAGTGTGTTTTCTTGCATACTTTAGACATTCACTTTTGTGCAACACCACTACACAGTGGACAAATGCATCAAAAATGTCAGTTAAGTCTTCTTTAGGTTTTTTGTAGATCGCTTTTTAGACAGATGCTGCAGTCTTCCAAATTTTGTCTTTACTTTAAGAGTTCTCCTTAACTTGCATATTAAGGCAGTAATCATTTCAAGCTGAAGAGATGCGTTTTAGTTTTGTGTAACTTTTAACATACCAAAGCTTTAGTCAGCTTGCTCAAATGAGCCAGTGGCTCACCACAAGAGGTTTCAAAGGTCAATTATTATGCTCTGGTATTATCTACTTTACCTTGATTTGAGTCAAATAAGCTCCAATCGACACTACTATAGTGACTGAAAGGTTTCCTAAACTTCTGCACATGGCACATTTTTGAAAATATTACATTCAGCCAATAATTGGGCCTTAAGACCAAAACTATTTATTTATTTTGACAAGGGTCCCAAACATTTACATACATCTGTATGGACCTGATGCCTAAGACTAAGGGTTTAGTTATTTTTAAAATACATTCATACTAGAGGGCAGTGGTGGCCTAGTGGTTAGGACGCTGCCTTTGGGACCTGAAGGTCGCAGGTTCGAGTCCCGGCCTGGGCACTATCGAGGTACCCTTGAGCAAGGTACTGTCCCACTACACTGCTCCCCGGGGGCTGATGGTAGCTCCCCGCTGCTCCACGTGTGATGAGTTAAATGCAGAGGTCACATTTCGTTGTGGTGCTTGACTGTGTTCACAAAAAAACACTTTCACTTCATGGAAGAGGAGTACATATAGGGTGTTGTACAGCAAATTTAATATGGATTTACCACTAATTTACCATTCCCAACATATACATACAAAATCCCAGGAGACACCAAGGGGTTCATGAACTATTTAAAACGTCAGCACTGTTGAGTGTTAGAGCTGCATACAATCAATGAGTCTTAAATTTAACAAATCATTAAGCAGATGTTGCCAAGGAGATGAAAAGTCATTTGTGTATTTACACTCTTGAAGCTCTAAAAGCATGAAGACAACAGACAAGGCAACACGAAAAAGGGGCTTTTATTTTCCGAACTGTTTTTAATGGGCAGTCCAACATATGTTCCTAGCTTTTCTGGGAAAGAAAAAAAAAGATTCTTTACGTATCTTCATCAATAATAATAATCTTGTAATAATAAACTGTAATAGCCCCAGACAGTAGTATTTGCGTTTGTTTGCGGCACAAAAAAAAAAAAGTTCTGGTGACTGTAAACCGGAATCTTCTACAGCTCTGTGCTCTAGAGAAACCCAGATACATATATTCAAAGCAGAGGGGGGCTAGCTCCCCAACCGGATAATAATAAATATGAAAGAGAGCAAGAGGATCATGTATTAAACAGACAAAAATAATAATCTGTAACTCGTAGGTACACTAGCTAAACTTATGTGCAAGATCTGAGCTGATTCTTCACCACAAATATTTGAAACTTACATCGAACCCAATCTCCCATCCCAAGTCATTTTTTTTGTTTCTAAGTTGTTTCTTTTAAATAAACCTAACTCATTTGTCATTTCATATACACATATATTCACTTGAGTTGTTAGTTTTTTTCCTATTTACTGTCCTGTTACTTATTTTGTCGATCATTTTTGAAATCTGACAAATTCACCTGTACGGACAGACAAGCAAGCATTTGAAAGAGGAAAAAAAAAAAAAAAAAAAAAAAAAAGGTGAATGACAAGCTACTAATAAAATAAAATATAAAACCCCTGAATAAAATGTGAATATTTGGGACTGGTGGAGGTGCCACCACCTTCGAGAACTGGCATCACACAAATTTCTTTACGGGCATCAGTGACTGCTGACAGATTAGGCTAGTCATTTTTCACACCTCAAGCAACCTCCGAGAGCCTGTCTCTCAGCCTGCTTGATCACTTAAAATTTGGTCACAATTTTGTACCCTTTTAAAAAAAAACGTTTTTTTTTAACACCCCTTTATTCACCTGTAAAAACGTACCAATTTTGGCCTTGAGACACAGGGAATGGAGAGGGTTAACTGTAGTCAGAGAGGCTGTGCAACTACAAAAGCTTTTCATTGGTTCAGCACTTTTACAACAGTTGTTTGGCACATATTCGTCAGCTAGTGAAGTTTGGTGATTAAAAAGTGCAGTGATAATTCAAACATCCAAACCATTTTGGTTTCAAAACAAGTCTTCCGAAGGGCTGAAAACTTCCTCAAGGATGGCACCTCCCTGATGCTTAAAGGCTACAAAATCAGACCGATTCCAAACTGCAAATTTTTTTTTTTTTTTTTTTTTTTTTTTTTTTTTAGCAAAACCCAGGGTCACATGCAGATCAAAATATCTTTTTTCGAAATGCATGGACAACAACCACTTAAAAAAAAATTAGTGCATGGAGAAACCTGAAATATACAAATAAGAGGAAAAAAAAAGAAAAAAAATGCATTCAAAACTGCCTTTATGCCTTTTTGCTGTGCTTTTCTCTGCCAGTCAAAAAAAAACAACAAAAAAACAGTACATTACATACTTTAAAAATAAGTAATCTATAGAAATCTGCATTTTGTCACATTCAAAACAATATAAAAATTAAAACTATACTGAAATCAAGCATTACATCAAATGGTTTTAAATTGTTTCTCCCCATCATCTCTATTCATCTCAAACAGCGGCATGAATTTCCTCACTGGACATAAGACACATTCACACTAACATACTTCTGTCTCTGATTAACAGTCTGTCTGCCTGCGAATGGATGATGGCAACACTGAATGACACATGCAGGTTGTCTCAATTCTTTAGGGAGAAAGACAAAACCTCGGTGCACCTCGCTATGAGATAAGCAGTTCATTCTTCAGGTTATCCACACTGATGCATCTGTCTCATCCTGAGGCATGCACATTGACTGAAAAGTGGCCAAACCAATCCCACCCCAAACCCTCCCTCCCTACCTCCCGAGCGGAGACGAAGGGACACGAACACAGACAGGCAGACAGACAATTCCCCATATATGAAAACATTTTCAAGAAGAGTATACTGTAGATGCACAGAGAAAGAATTGATTCTTATGTACAGTCAGATCAGGTATCTATGCTGCTCAAATTTTCGAGTGGTCCCTGGACTAAATTGTCACACTTTTGTCCATAACAACCATGTCTCTTTTCAAAGTTCGTTCCTAGAGGAGGTCCATATGGATGAAGAACTGGAGCAGGGGTTGCAGCTGATTTTTTTTGGTGCGCTCACCTCATGATCCTGCACCCCTGCCACTATTTCCTGCTCCATTCTTCATGTGGGGAGAGTCCATTTTCATTCTGGCATCTGTGGTAGAGCTTGGAGTCAAGTAGGCTTGGTGTGAAGAATCTTCCGGTGCCTTAAGTAATATCTTTAAGTATGTCTTTTTCCTATTGGCACTTTTTGCACTTCAATAAATGGGCTTAAGGGTTTGGGAGAGGTTGGGGCACTATGGGAAGAGGACATAGCCATCTCATTCCTATTATCAAGCAGCGAACTTTTTCCTTCTTCGGGAAAAGGAAGAAAAAAAAAGGAAAAATGACAACAAACAAACAAAAAACACCCAAGGAATGTTTCCTCTTGACACTTGCATGGGCTTATCTGCCTTTAAGCAACTTTTCCCTGACACAATCAAGTGAATTACACACGTATACAAACACACTACTGCATGCAAGCACTCACTCCGCAACGACAAACGAATTTGGTCTGTCGGGAGCTGAATACCAGAATCAAACTCCCTCAGGGACACATTATTTACTCTTAAAACTTGTGAAAGAGCACATCACTGACTACTCGCCTCGGCACACCACTTACAGCACACCCTGGAAGTGAGTGAGGTGTCGTATTGAGTTAAATGGAGGGAGGTAGGGACCATGATGGCTAAAATCAGTGTCCATTTATGTGGTCTATCTTCATCTTCAGAAGAAAAAAAAAAAACAACAACCCACTAAGACTGGTTTCCATTAAGTCATGCTGTGAGTCAGCAATTTTGACAGGATGGGTCAGACAGTGTATATTTCACTCATTGGTTGATCAAGAAGGAGGCCTTGGTTAATCCAAAAAAGGCCACAACAAGACAACAGAAGTGACATCTTAAAAGTCATTTTGTGAAACATGATTTCTTTTGAAGAAAGAAATGCTTTTTTTTCTAATTTCATTTAACTCCAGATGACCGAGGCAGACAGGACGTCCAACCAGCTTGCACTGTAGAGGTATCAATACTGCCTGATAACAGCATGGCGCCAACTATTCTGCATTTAAGGACTTACGATCAGAGAGCTTAATTACACTCCAAGCAGTTAGTCCAGCCCACACATTCACAGCAGAAGGAATAATGGCAGAGGCACAGGAATCAGCTTTCTGCAGCATCACACTTTAGTCTATGTACATGTGTGCATGGCTACAGGACAGCTAATATCAGGGCCTGTATGGGGATGGGTAAAATGAGGAGGAGCTTCACAGGTGCAAAAGGGCAGTGGAGAATGGAGGCAGTGGGGCTGGGGGAAAAGAGAAAGTCTGGAAAAAGCAAAAAGTCCCAGTCTGACTTACTTGAGTGTTCATACTAGTCAACATACTCCTAGATCAGAACTGACATCACTGGTCCATTTATCTTATACTGGAGTAGCAACCACCCCGGCGTGTCAAGTTGCAAATGTGTGTGCGTGTGTCTAAAGGACAGAACATCAATGATATGGGAATGGTCCAGCAGGGATTCTCCACAGGAGGAGGCTGATCTTTATATGCTTGAAGGAGCAAATGGAGAGCTTTTGTGATGTAGAAACAGATGGTGAGTGTGTGTGTGTGTGTATATATATGCATAAATGGTGTGTATACGGATGTTTAGGGGGGCATGTGAGAGATGAGGGAGAAATGGTGGGGCAGTGGTGGTTCACAGGCCGTTGCTGTTGCGGTGTGTGAGCGGAGGTTTGGAAAGTTCCACTACTCCGGGCCGCTTGCCGATAACTTTAGGAGCGCGGCGCAGCAGCTTCTGGGCTTCGGTGAATGCCTCGTTCAGCTCCTTCTTCCACTGTACAAACTCTGGGTCACTCTGAGAAGCAAGCAACAGGACAAGCAACCACTCAAGAAAATGCCAGTCATTTATTTTAGTTGCAAATGCAATTTGCAGATAACCAATGCATAAGTATGATTTTTGCTCCTGATCGAAGATAATAAAACATCATCAAGAGTGTAGCAAGAGGAAAAAGCTGATAAGAAGACACTATAATGATGCAGTGAGCACACACAAGATAGTGAACCTACCTCACACTGCAGGACAAACTGCTTGCCTCCTTTGATCCTCAGTAGGATGCATTTTTTGTCCTTGATCTGAGTCTCCTCCACAGACACTATCTGCTCCATTGTTAACAGATTTTGCTGTAAGAAAAGACACATTTAGTGAGTCCTTCAGTCAAAAAATTACCGCTCATTGCAGTGTGCAGCAGACTGAACTCAAAAGGGCTTTACCTTGACATTAATCTAAACCTTTGGCAATATATTTGTTGCCAGAGGTTCTAGATGATTTCTACATTAAGCAAGACACTTGCAATACTCTGTTCTACCAAACACATTTCAATCCCCCCAAAAAAAAAATTTAACATGCCAGATTGCTTTGTAATCTACTCACTTTGTAATCTATTCAAATATATGGGTCATGGCGCTTATTAAATTTGTTGACAAGTGATATCTACATGATTATAAAACTACTTATTACACTGATTATAGTTACTATAGGAACAGTATTAATGCTAACATTTTTGATAATACTATAATTTATTTCGGAAAGTACCGTTTTCTAAGTAATAACTCACTTTATACTGCAGCTAAACATTAAGCTTTGTAGGTTGACACATACAAAACAGAAAATACTTTAGGTAGGTTGTACAAGTTAACATTTTCTGATTAACACAATTTGTAGCCTGTTTGGTTAGTTTCTGAAGAAGAGAGCGTCAGCACACATGCATCAGACTCCAAACCTGTTTTTGCCCCTCCCTAAACAAGCGTTGTGGTTGGCACCCAGGTCACTAGAACAATTCAATAAACTGGAGTTAGCCAGAACATGAATATGCAGAAAACAAAGTGGCTAACAAGAATGGATGTGAAATGCTTTCCAGACTAGCTGAAACAAAAACATCCAGGTTAATCTAGCAAAGCTTAGCTTATTATAATAATACTATATACGTATATGCTCAATGCAGTTGTGATACTAAGGTTCAACGCTTCCAAAACAGCAAAACTCTTATGCTATTATAGCTCATATCCAAATAAAGCCAATGCCTTGACAGAAGTCTGAATGGGCCAACCCCAGAGAGAACCTTTTCATTCTGAGATCTCAAAGTTTAAAATCATATCTGTAAACCTATCCTATTTTTCCAACAAAAAACAATCCCACAATGACAAAAAAAAAATACATTGTTTCAGAGACTCAATCTCTGTCATAAGATATAGATAAATGTAAAGCCGCTTGTTTTATTGTATTCAAATACAGCAGTGGTTGTCAAACTCTTAATCACCCTCAGATGATTACCAACTCGCAATGCATAGGGGCAGAGCAAAATTCTGGATTATCTAGGTTCTTGAGGAGGTGTGAACTTCAATATAATGCACAACTTTCATGAGCTACACAAAAATCGTAAGTGTGCAAATATACATATCCATTTTTCTTGAAACTGGGAAGACTTTTTCCTAACCACAGCACATGTTTTTACTGTCTTATGGTGCATCTGAAATTGGCTTGGGTCCAAAGAACTCCATGATGAACTCCATGATCTTTCCAGGACTGATGTATAGCCTTTTCTTTGTGTAACAGAGTATCAGCTTGCATTTCTCGGTGCACTGGTGTACTGTGTTAAAAGCAACTTAAAACCATTTGACTGCCAAGCCCATGTGGCTATATTTGTCGCAGTAGAATAATGGTTTCTCATGCAGTGCTTTCTAGGGGTTTGCTGGTCACACACATTCAACAGTGGTTTCTAGCCTCACCCTACACAGACTGAGATTTCTTTGGATTCCCTAAATCATTTTTTCAATATTATGTGATGTGTATAGTAAAAAAGTAATTTTTTGAACTGATTGAAAAATCACTCAAAACGTTTTGCAAGTGGTGAGCAAAAACCTATATACACTTTTATGACCCCCATCATGATACCCAAACTTGTCACCAGTTCACCTGGCTGTTGTGGAATGTTTCAAAAACATGTAACTTGAATACTCTAGAAACTTTTTACTCGTGTCTTGCTGTTGTATTACTTTCTTTTGTTATTGTGCCTTTGCTTCACTACCATTCTAGTTATCCTGAGCATTTCTAAAATTACAATATTAAAACATACCTATTTGACAGTTTTTCTAGCTAGGTTTTCTTGTTACTTCAGTAGCTAACTTGCTACTTTGTAGATTATGCAAGTTAGCTAATTAAGCTAAACATGATTTAGCTACATAGCGAACAATAGCCAGATATGTATGTTAAGACAAGAAAGTGTGGTCATTTATTTCCTTACAACTAATAACCTCCAAATATTAACTGGTTATCCCACATTCGTCAGATTATCTCTGACTAAAGAAAGAAACATAAGACAAAGAACCAAAGAACATCAAGGGATTTCAAAAGAATCTACCAACTATGGAGCTGCCCAGAATTACATAACTTCACAGGTGTTTTCTTGATTGCATCTGCACCACCACCAGGAATGCTGAAGTGACGTAAACTGGTCAATGGTTGGTATAGTGACCACACACAAGATGATGAAGAATGATCAAAAATGATTTGTACTTCCTCGTCACAAATAGGCTTAATAAAGCCTGAACTTCACTGCTGGTCACACTTGCACACCCCGCGCCCCCAAGTTACTTACTTTAAGGCCTATCATTTAAATTACTATTGTTTCACACATTTTTTTTCTAAGACTGGTAGTTAGAATTATAGAACACTTGTTTGGACCAATCACAGTTCACGTCTGTGTGGAGCAATAACTGCATGTTGAACTATATGTTCTTTTGGAGAAGAGGAACTTTGGAGAAATTCCCCTTTTTGTGAGTTTACACTGCAGGAACTGAGGATGACTAGTTTTTAGAGTGTTTTTTTGAGGGACGTTTTTAGCTTCTACTTTATTTTAGGTACTTTCTCACATTAACCATGAGCAGGAACTATAAGTGACAAAAGTTTTCCAAAGATTCATCCAAACAAAAGTGTATGGTGACATCTTGACAAATGTATATGGGGCACAAAAAAAAATGTGCAAAACATTAGCCTTCTGATCTACAGCTCTTGGCATAAAAAATGGAAAACACATACAGAAAAATAGACAGACAGTAAAGTCCAGGCGTTACTGAGTGATATGCAACAGAGAAAATACAACAAGAACCTAGAGGTGGTGCAAATGCAAACAGAAAAATATCTTGAAGATTTTCTACTCCTTTTAAAGGCTTCTCTTTATTGTCTAGGAATGTACAAATTCTGACTTCTCAGACTGAGAGGTTACCTTAATTAGTATTATCAGTATCACCAAACAAACTATTGGCCATGGACTAATGTATGCATCTTACATCTGGCTTGAAACTCAGATCTTCTTAGTAAAGAAATGAAAGAGAAACCTGCTATGCTCTTGTAATACTACACTGACAGGGAAATTCTAGAACTGTTCACGCTTTGTTGCATTTAAGAGAGGACAAATTTGTGTGGTTTTCTACCATCACTGTAAATACAAAACCTTTCACAAGCCCTGGAGTACATTCAAGAGCTAACCGGTCAGTAGGAGGCTTCGAGGAAGAAATGAGGCTAAGATTCAAGAGGCACAGCTTTATCCCAGCAAACATTTGACAGCTCATCTGGTGTTTTAGTGAAGGGAAGAGGTGGAGTATCCAGTGATCCCCAAGAGCAGCTCTGGCAGCCCTCCACTTTGGCGAAAACATTAGGTTTCATCTACAACTAAACCTTTTCAAAACACACGGACTACTGTAAACAAAGTCTAAATAAACAAACAATTGTATACACAAGCAAAACATTAGAAAAGCAGTTTTCTTTTGAAGCCAAGGAGAGTAAAAAACCAAAAGGCTAAGCAGTAGTCAAGCCTGAACAACTTGTTTCTTCTGAAATCACTGAAATCTAATGTATCCAACCCGCTGTTCTTCCACGAACAAGAGTTTATGCACAGAAATGCTCAGAAGGAAGTGTGGTTTCCCCCTTCTAGACAAGAGAAGAACTTAATCCAGGTAGCTGGTGAAATCTCAACTTTTTATCTTAGTTACAGATCACAGCTAAAAACTAACTGGCCCCTGGGAACATGCACTGACCTAGTTCTCTATAACCACTTGATGGGCTGAGTACTGTGCTAAAATCTATTTCTTCCCGAAACGGAAGTTCTGGGTGTGCTGAAGATAGGACTACTCCAGAAAATATGTGATTCTAAACCACTCAGAACTTCCAAAGGTCTTGAACATTAACACAAATACAAAAACTGTGGACCACAGCCAACAACTACGAAAGCCAAAGCATTTCTGGCATATGCTAATTTCTATAGTACTGAAATGCCCCATCTCATTGCCTTAGTGCAAAGCATTTCAATCATTCTCTGTACTTGCACCAAGGCACAGAGTGTCAATGAGAGGAGGCATGAGACAGCACTTCACTTACCTTAAGCCCATGTTTTTTAAACGTTTTTATCCAAAGTTCCTACAGAGTGAGGACAGACAGGTAGGACTCATTCATGGACATGGATATTAAAGAGCTCTTAAACTAAACCTATACATAGATGCACAAAACATAATGTGAAAAAATGCACAGAGACACAAGGACTTACCCTTGACTCGCCTTCTCCTCTCCATTCTACTCGGTTTGGGAACAAATAGAAGTATCGACGCTGCCACTGAGTCAGGAAGGGATTTCCCAGCTTCAGCATATAGCCATGCATTATGCAGTCTTTTCCCAATGCATAATCTGTATAAAAGCAATGTAAAGTCTTTGTAACATTTCAGCACCTCACTATTACCATATCGTACTACCCCGTTATGCATGAAGATGGAAAAAAAAAGAAAAGAAAAAAAGTTGTTACTGTTCCATGAATGGCATAGAGGCAGCAAAACCATAGCCATAAATCATGATATCATCATCAAATATTTCTCAAATGGGATATTTTTCTTACATTAGAATGTGGTGCTTTCCTGTGTTCAAAAACAAGGCTTCTCATTTAAACCAAAATATTTAAACCAAATATTTATTTATTTATTATTTTTATACAGACAAGGTTGGTTCTTTTCACAACACTCAAATTACACATTATTTTTGTTCAGTTTTTTCTTATGGTGGACTAATGAACATGAACACAAACCAATGTGAGAAAAGCCTTTTGTCTCTTTGAAAGGACCTTTTTGACCTCACAGACCTAAGACTACCACAAGACTCTTAGAGTGATTTTTGTTGGTCATTTTTGTTGGAGAGGGTAACAATGATTCTGAATTTCCTCTTCTTATACACAATTTGTATGACCCGTAGCTAATAGGGACGCACTAATCTGATCCCGATATCAGTCTGATACTAGTTGTAAGAGTCGGATCAGGCGTCTGTAACAATAGGCCGATCCACAGAACTGTAATGCTATTCTGTAATCTGGTTAATTTTTAAGATTTTTTTAAAATCAAACTGTTGGTACACAATTATTGTTTTAATAATTAATGATTCAGTTAATAGGTGATCCCAAGATGATCCCAATCTCTTGCACAAAGTAAAACACACAGCTTCTTAATTAAACACTGGTATTGGAATGGTAATCAGTATCGGCTGATACACAAAGCCCAATTATCAGTACTGGAATTCTTTTGGCCACAATAATCGCTAAGATCGTTTAAAGACAATCCTGACCGCACTACTGTGAGTATTCATATTAAGACTACATTTAAAAAAAATATATATATATATATACACGTTTTCAGGTTTTTAACCTAAATGAAAAAACTAAGAAACATTCTATTAAAATCTCTGAGAACCTATTCCGCAGTGTCTGTTGCAGGCCCAAAAATATAAGGATCTATACCTAAAATGCTCCATCTCTGCCAACAACTTGCTTCTGTGTGAGTACAAAGAGTGCCACAAGTCAACTGGCCAAACATAACAGATCTCATCATATATTAATGAGAATTCCATATGAGGCAAAACAACCTATTTCATTCCAGGCACACATTGTTGGGCTGTAAACACATCTCTAAAACCTCTTCTTGACATTATTCTACCTGATCAAAGGTATATACACCTTGTACACAGCCATCAGGTAACAATTACAAAAAGTGGAATAAATGCACCTGAATGCAAAGGACACATTTAACAGTTAGTAATCGGTCTAGCTTTTAGAACAAGCAGTAGTCAGTTTTACTATTCTACTGCAGAAAAAAAACACAAAAAACACTGAGCTCCCTAGCAGTAACATTAACTACATGGAAGGCAACTGACTAGTACTACATTATAAATTACTGTATGCATGTGAGTGAGACACTCACCCTCCTCGTGGCCTTGCTGTTTGTTCTTGGCCCGTTTTCTTGCCTCATTCTTATCTGTGTCACTGTTGACTGCCTCGTACACAGTCTCGGCCACCTCTTGCTGCCAGCGCTCAGAGATCACCAAAGGAAAGTTCTTATATAGCTCCTGATCACTGTCCAGCAGCTGAAAAGATAATAAGTTGACAATAAGCATAGGCGAGAGAAAAGGAAAGTGCACTCTTAAATATCCGTAGCATTAACAGAGGACTTATTCAAATGTGATGTTTCTGGCACTGCTTAAATAAGAAAGGGTACACATGACAAAATAAAAATCCTGAGGTTGACTGTACCTGGAAAGTCAATGGCACAATTCTGTACAAAGACATATGACCCTCGAATCAACAGTGGACTAGCTGAATTCTGAGGGCGTGTGCAAGCATGTGGGAGTTGGAAAGGTGAGAGGAAGTGAGAGAGAAAGTACAGTCTCTAGAAAAAAGTAATTCAGCCAAGAGCGCTAGCAAACAGCCCTGTGTTGCTACGTCTGTTTGCCACTTTCACAATATACAACACACTCGCTTTTGTTCAACTGGACTTGGCTAGAGCTCTTAGGGCTTTGTCTGAAGCTTTTATTTAACTTGATGAAAGTGTAGAACACAAGTTGACATGTTCTATGGCCCTCTCTTTTGGCTACAAACATTCTTTTGGATACTTGAAGGCATACCAAGTAGGTCACATGTTTGGAGGGTTACTGAACTGTAGTTATAACATCTAGTCTTGAGAGATTACGCAGTCATTTATTAAGCACAAAACACATATACTAGTTTAAGTAACTAGTTTGTCCTTTATGGTTGCATCACCACAAATATTGTATGAGTATAAGCAACAGAGAAAATTGATACCATGAAGTAGTTTCTGAAAGTTTCTTTAAGACCTAGATGTTAAAATCCTAATATTTTTAAGACTTTTTAAGGTCTTGAATTCAAATTTTAGACATTTTAAGACTCGGCAGAAACACTATTCTTGACTTTTGAGAGCAGTACAAATGCTGCCACATTTCTTAAGCAAACCCATTCATGTTGCACAAATGCTGTTGAACAAACCGAAAACCGAAACAACCGACAGGTGAACATTTTCTTACATGGCCAGAAAACAAGTGAAGGGAACAATGATCATAATCATATCTGGCCAGAAATAAAAAAGATGCCTGAACATACAATGCATCACAGCTTGCCGTATAGGACAATGTTTCAGAGTACACATGCTGACCTGTTCACTGCCAGAAACACCTACACAGGATGAGAACTGGATAATGAAGCAATGGAAAAAGGTGGCCTGGTCTACATGGTTTACATCATGTAAATGGGCAAAGCTTAGAATGGTTTGTTTGAGACAGAGAACACTTTTTACCGAAACTAAATTTTTGTGTAAGTATGGTGTAAGCATGAGGAATTATAGGCACTTATGAAGTAGTTTGGTACTAGCTGAGTACTGGAAAAAGAAAAATATATGTACCTTTATGCCTTTGGTGTCCTCCTCATCAAAAGAGCCAATGTCAAAAGCATCAGCAGCATTGACTTCTCCCCGGGGAGGAATAAGTGGTGGAGAGTACTGCAGCAAAGCAACATAAAACAATGAGATTGCATATGGTTACAGAGTTTTTCAGTTCAAGAAAATTAAGAAAAAGGCAGAAACTGCAATGCATGCATCACACACATCTAAATATAAGCCACTGTAGACATGTGTGACCTTACCTTCTGAAGGTAAACCTGTTGCCAATCAATCCCTTTGAAGAACAGATGTTCTTTCACCTCCTGAGCCCTACAGAGGGTGCATAAGTGAGAAGAAAAAGCAGAAGAGGAAAAAGAAGAAAAACATGTGGCAGTTCCACCTCCGACCACCAGGTGTCAGAGCTTCAATGAATGATCACTTCCTAGTACCAAGCATATTCCCACCAAAAAAAAAATACAATTAAGTTCAGGATGAACATGAACCTAAAAGCCTACATGACGAACAGAGGGATGCCATATAATAATAATAATAATAAATCCAAATACTTTGTGAGTGCTGCCCTTTAACATCATATATTTAAGCAGAAGTGATGATTGTGATCTATTAATACAATAAGTGATCAGAAATCCACAACAACAACAACAATAATAATAATAATGATAATAATAAAACCTACCCCTGACCCTGGCAGCCCAATCTCTTCGCCACGTCTCTTTGCAAAAGTCCTTCCAAAAGAGACTTGAGTTCAGGGGAGAAGGAATCTGGCAACTCCACATTCTGAAAATAAAGTAGAATATCAGGGTAATGCCAAAAAGGGCTGATTCTGCTAGTTGTTATAATCAGTATCTAACATGTTGTCATGTACTAACAGAAGTAGAGTAATGAAATTCTAAATAGTTTTTCCAAACATTTTAGTTTTTTCCCCCCACCAATGCCTATGGCAGGGCCAGTGGGCAGGTTACAGCTTTGGATCGATGTCCTTTTAGAAGATCCAGTGATGTTTTATTTCCTGGTAGAGGCAGCCAGACTTTGGTTTAAAATGTCCACAATGCCATGTACTACAACAAGGTTTAAGAAGCCTTAGGAAAAAGGTCCCACGTCACAGAACTTCCATCATGCTTTACAGTTAGAATAAAGATCTTTTCTTTATAGCCATCTGTCTTTATGCCAAAACCAGCTTGAATGTTTATCAGCAAAAAGCTCAATTTTTTTTCAGTGGTGCACACATACATAACACGATAATATCGTTATCGTGAATCTTTAGGCCATGATGATTGAGAAATCCAAGTTTTTACTAAAAAACTAATTTTTTCAGAGTAAGGCTGTCACAATATCAGATTGTATCTACACATTGTTCCAGTGTAGCCGCTTCACCAAAGGGTGAATTTCTCAAACCCTTTTTACTAATGTTTTTAGGTCTGCAAGAGTAACACTACTGTGACAGGCCTGGTGGGAATTGGGAATACATCCTGACACCGTTTCCATCATTACATTTCATCCAAAAACAGCTGTTAACTGCTGTATGTTAACAAAAAGCAACTAAACCACAGAGTAGTGATTCCATCTACAGAATCCACATACAGCCAGCGTCAGTGGTTTTGACGTTTCCCCAACAAGGCAAAATCACTTAGAGATCATCAGCAATCCTGAATAGGACAGCTGTAATCTACCTGTGCATCTTTCCTGTGGGATAGCAAAACAACTAAGTTGGCTAAGAATGAGTCTTTTGCACAATAAAAAATAGTGTTTAATGAAAACTGGACAGCTGAACTTGTGAGTAGCGTGCAAAGTCTATTGCAGATCAATGCAGCGAAAAGTGACTGAGACAAACTGCAAAATGCAAAGTGAAGATGCAAATTCAAGTGGCTGTTTCCCATTCTGCTGTGTACAACAGTATAACATTTCTTTCATAGAAGGCTAGGGTGATATTAATGTTCTGTTTAAACTTGATGTTCATTTTACTTTCCCATATAAAATACAACTAACAAATAACCAAACAAATAACAAAAAAGATAACAAAAAAAAAAGATGGTGATATACTTAACACAAAATTAACACAATTTAAGTAAAAAGAAAAACAGGTCAGTGAAGGTATTTAACTAATTCTACTGTGAAAAATCATCTACAAGTGGAACCGACTTCAAATGAATGTTAATTTATTCAGGCTTTAATTTATTGGTTGCTCCAGCAAACTTAAAAAAGTAAGTCCCCAAAAAACACCCAAATTTCACCACTTGATCTGTAACTCTTGCAACTGTTGTTCTGATATTACATCTACAAGAAGAGAGATTGGACAAATATGACATGCATGGGCCATGTTTGCCAAAAAACAAAGAAATTTGTCATTCGAAAATGCGCACTGGGAAGATGGGTGTTATGGAATGGCCTCGTCAAAGACCAGATTTGAACCCCACTGACATACTGTTGGGGGTATTTGAAAAGAGCAAAACAAGCAAAAAAAACCCCTCAAAGTTTTACTTAATACATATTGAAATATAAATACTATATATTACACATTGTGGGTGGGTGGGGGGTGCGTGTCTTACCATAGTAAGCGTCATGCGGTCAATCTCATGTTTATCTTTGGTCTTGTGCTGCCGGAATGGACTGTGCCTGAAAGGACAAGAGCCAAAGTTCACATAACTAAACACAGAGCCAAATGCACAAATGTGGCAAATACATTTGCATATCAAAACTTTAATGGTGGTTAAACATTTTTGTGCCAAACATTTTTGCATTGTGTCATGAGATGTAAAAATACAGGCATAGTGGTAGTAGACCAGTATTGAAACTTTTGTCTTGTGTTGCCATTTTTCTGCATTGACACTAGTCTCTCACTGCTTTGAAGTGTGCGCACACACACAGAATGAAGAGACACGTCAGCCTCCTCCACCATTGCATGCAACTCTGACTCTCATGCCTCCCATCTTAGCAACCGCTGCTGTGGCTGGTTTCAACAGCCCCCACCCCCTCTTCAACCTACTCCCTCGCTCTCCTCTGTGATGTTGGTAAACTGACCTCCTGGGTCGAGACCCCTGACATTTAAACTTTACTCTCCACATCAAACAGGTGAGAGAGAGAGAGAGAGAGAGAGAGAGAGACAGAGAGACACAGAGACAGAGAGACAGAGACAGAGAGGGAGAGAGATGGCATGTCCGGATTTATGAGTAGTCTGCTATACATGGGGCAGAAAATGTTAGTAAGGTCCTTACCCTCGCAGAAGTTTAAACAGCATGCAGCCCAGAGAGAACCAGTCAGCACTGCTGTCGTATGCTGTCCCTTTCTGCAGGACCTCTGGTGCCATGTAGCCATGGGTACCCCTGCAAAAGAGGGAGTTTCACTTTCGGTGCACAAAACACCTGATTCGTAGGTTAACCTTGTTCTGTTGTTACCAATACATCAACATCATTCTGAACTAACGCAGAATAACACTTTTAAAAATCTGCTTAATTTGTAGAATAGACTTAAATGGGTGTGCAATGAGTGGTGGTGGTATTAAGGGGGGTTGTGTTGTTGGGGGTGACAGGGAAAGAAGTGGCAGATTTTAACATGAACAATTTTTTAGGTGAAAGTGACCGTCACTGTGAACACGCTCACCACAACAAAATCTGACCTCTGCATTTAACCTATCACACGTGCACACAAGGAGCAGCGGGCAGCTATCAACAGTGCCCAGGGAGCAGTGTAGCAGGACAGTACCTTGGGGTACCTCAGTAGTGCCTGGGGGCCAGGACTTGAACCTGCGACCTTCAGGTCCCAAGTGCAGTGTCCTAACCACAAGGCCAGCACTAGTCCACAACCATCTCAGTATATCATGGATACTGTACATACTCAAACAACACTAAACAACCCCAAGTGTGATTCAACATATTTTAAGCAGTACCTTTAGTAAATCACACAAACAAACAAATAAATAAGGGAAAATAAAATCACTTTACAGCTAGCACTCACACACTGGCATGGGGTTTCTTCTTGGAGAAATCACAGGCCAGGCCCAAATCAGAGATGCGCACATGGCCATGCTCATCTAAGAGAATGTTGGCAGGCTGAAGAAGAAAAAGGAAAAACAGCAAGATCAGTAGATTCAGAAGACCAGAATGCAAGCTGAAAGAGAACAGGAAAACTGCCTCTAGCATTACAAAAAAAGGCACTTCGGGTTAAGTATCTTAAACATGCAGAAACAGAAAAGGTAGGTTTCTTACAGCAGCGATTAGGATGCTATGGTTCAGTTTGATTCTTGGTTACTATCTCATGGAAAGAACAAATGATGCCTGGTTGAATGACATGGCTGTTTCAGATTTCATCCCATCAATGAATATGGCTGATGGTTGTAGCTTATAAAGCCCTACCACAATAGATTGTTAGCTGACACACATCCGCCCCGCCTGCACAAAGTGCGCGAACACTTATACTTAGCTGGTGACCCATGGGTTTTCTAAATGGCTGGAATCAAAATTAGCTTTGATGACGCATACCCTATGCATAGCACTAATGAAGCTTTTATAATAAAGATAATTTAAAATTCTGTATAGCAGCATGATTCAGCTACTTCCATAAATTACCTGTGTACTATTTCTTGCACAATTTGTAAAGAAGATTAATAAGGAACTACTTTTTTCAAATCAAGCTCCCTTTTGGCCTTGTACCCATGCTACACAATTCAGATAAAACTTTGTACTTAGATTTTATAACCAAAAATGTGTGAAAATTTAAAAAGTCTAATCAGACCCATTTCACATATAATTAGACCTTCTAAAAAGTTTTTTTTACAACCCCTTGGAACTAATATGTATGCTTGGAGGCTAGTGTGTGACCTTTTTTTAATTTTGTGATTTTTAGAATCTCGTTCTAAGTAGCCATTCTTGATGCACGCTATTCTAAAAGCATTGAGAAGATTTAGTTAGGACCATCTGCTGTTGTTCTGGCCAGCCTTTTAATTTCTTAAAAATGAAGAAAATTAGACACAATGTGTCAGTTGTGACATATCAAAGATCAATTAAATGTACGACTAGAAAACCATTAGAACATTTGGCAGAAAGCAGCTTAAGCCATGTTCATACTATACGATTCTGAAAGTGGTTGGTTCACTGTATTAGCCACACTACACAACCTCGAGACTCCCGATCACAAGTTAGACAGTTGTAGATTTTGAACAGCGTGGTAACACGGGGTCACCCACTACACAGTCTTTCAGCACGACTGGTCCATCTGGTCTACAAAGCTGAAAAACATTTAGTAATTGAATATATGAAGCAATATTGGTAAATGAATAGATTAGCACATATTGCAAGTATGGATTGATTGTTGTATGGGGAGAGGTAAGTAAGTAATCAAATTTTGTTCAGTTTGATGAGTCCCCAGCAACACAGCCAAGCTCTCCATTAATTCATTTTGTGATGGTTCGTTTATTTAGTTGAGGTGAACGTCCCCCGCCTCTTCCCGTCGATTACTTAAAATCACAGTGTGAACAAGGCATTAATGCACTATGCTGAAGCATCACTTGATATTTTAAACATTGACAAATTACTCCACGTGTCTGGCCATCAGAGCTTGTGCAGGACTGAGCTGGACAACATAAATGTGAGAAATGTCTTCAAACACACTTTTCCATGACAAACACTGTGACACAGAAAGAATGTAGCTCAACATTTAAGTTTAACACCCTACACTTCAACCAAAACGTTATAGAAGCCCACCTGAAACACAACATTTGGAAAGAACGAAAAGCAGTATTTATGAGCCATTTATGCAGATTATTACTTAGCAGATCTCATATAGCTCATTATACACAATGCAGTACTGTAAAAATACTATGAACAATATACCATTTATCCATGAGTGTTTTTCCCCTAATATTTGACAATCAAATAATGCCGAGATTTGTCTCATAATGGTGAAATGTCAAGAAAGGGTCAAGAGGTTTTTTTCAGCATAAGAAACAAGACGACAGTTGTCCTCACCTTGAGGTCTCTGTAGACAACAAATCGATTATGCATGTGCTCCAAGCCCAAGATAATCTCTGCTGCATAGAAGCGCATTTCTTTTTCACTAAAGACTCCATGCTGGGAGAGATGATAGTGAAGGTCCCCACCTAAAACACCAGGTTTAACTACTTATTTTAAGTTTAGTGATATTTTCTGAGAGTCATACTGAGCATTTTAATGAATGGTTCACAGAGATCACAGAAACAGCAAACAAGAAATACAATTAATGTGTCCTTCAACACTACATCTGTCTTACAAGCATTCTGAGTAAAAACTAAGTGTTCTGAAACTAAGTTTTCATATGACTGAACAAACGTCAGAAGATCAGACAAGTAGTGTCAATTAAAGGAGAAATGAATATGCACATGAACTGCCTCTATACAGGACATTATGATGTTACATAGTCGTGCCTTTATGGCTGTGATCCTATAGGGAAGTGGGGTTTGGGGGGTTTGAGGAGCAAAGAAGTACTTTGCATGAGAGACACTGAGGACTACTAGAATAGGATAGTTCTTGCCATTCATCAGATCCAGGATGAAACACAGCTTATCAGGGGTGTGGAAGGCATATGTCATACACACAATAAATGGACAGTCCTGGAGGCAAAAAAAAAGACAATTACTGAAAAGACAATAAAAGCTTTTGCAAATAAATGCTAATAAAGGCCATGATGGCTGCATTCAACTGAATGGTAAATGTTCTAGGTGTCAACCATGAATATCTAGTAATAATCCAAATTGCAGCATATAGCCCTGCACATTAGAACGTTTTTTTGAAACTTTTTTGTTATCGATACAGACAAAAAAGCACTATGCAAATTATTCTCTAATAATCAGACTGAGTATGTAAATGTATAGATCTTTTGCTTTCAAATGACATACTGATTGAGTTGCTATGTTTACACAGCTCAACACACACAGACTGGTTAAAGGGGTATTTCAGAAATTAAAAGAAAAGTATTTCTGAATAACTGTTACCCCCTTAATGCATACTGAAACAATATTTATCATTAATATAAAACTAAACAACGCTGTATTGATAGTAATGTATAAATACTTGCAATACGATTTTTTTGGTCTTTATCATGCAGCCCTAAAAAGAAAACTGAACTCCCACTCCAAATAAACCTTTTCCAAAATCACAATGTGACGTTAATCCTAACATTGTTCAGGTGTGCCACACCACTTCAGGAGATTAGATCTGTAAACATGTCACTCACCCCTGTGCTGACCAATGACAGCATGATTCGCTCATTGAGTGCAAGGGTCTCACCCTGCTTCATCTTAATCCGTTTCTTATCCAAACACTTCATGGCATACCTGCCCAATACAAACCAGTGCACCAAAGAAAGAAAAATCAAGTTTTTTCAAGCTCTTGATCTTTTAGATTTCACCTCTTTAAAAAGTCCATATTCAAAATCCATTTTGTATACTTACATTTTCCCAGTGTCTGCCTTTCTACAGCCATACACTTCTCCAAATCCCCCTCTACCAATGATTCGATGAACGCTGAAATCGTTCATTGTTAACTAGTCAAAAAAAAAACAAATGTTAATTCATGTTATCTAGAAAAGCAAGGGCTAACATAACCTGCTTACAAATTGCACTGCCAATGAGCCAATATAGTGGGTCTGGATATAAAAGTCTGACCTGCAAGGTTACATGTCTAAGATGCTCACTCAACTCTTGCAAAGACATTCAAGACAAAACTCACATGAATATTTAGCTCTACATTCTTCCACTGGCAGAAACGCGTGAACTTATCACTGCACAGAAGAAAAACAGGTTGGATTGTTACACAAACCAATGATAAGGCAGCAGGAAAATCTAGGTGTCCAAACATATAAACAAGCTAAACAAAAGTGTTTGTTGCGCAAGTCACAGCTGAACCTTTCTATGAACTTCTGGAAGATCTTCCCGCGCAGGCTGTCACAGATTTCCACAATGTATGGCTAAGGAGCAGAAAAGAACACACATCAGCAGTGCATCCCTTTGATTATAATTTAGAAATACAGGCTATATACTTGTAGCATGTCTACCTAATATATTGATATTCCCCAAATGTGGTTTGAAGAATGTTTCATTTTGTTACAGGTTAATTTGTTTTTTTTAAAGTGTTTTTCATGAAAATGCTTCCAAAACAGAAATCCCAAATATGCCAAAGTCACAAGTACCAATATTCAACATGTTTTCATAAAATAATAAAGAATTAAAATATTTGGCTGAACTATACAAACTAGCAAATACACATTTCCATAAAATATTTGTACAGGAATTTGAAAAAAAAATTCCTGTACAAAAAAAAAATCCTGGAATTTTTGCAATTTCCTTTATCAATCCTTGACCCTCCCTCTACTCTGACAATTCAAATCAGACCTACATTATAAAAAAATAATGTGCTTGGTCAAAAGAAGTAAAATGATGAGAGTTCCATAAAACGAGGCCTATGTAATACTATACAAAGGAAATCAGATTCAATTTTTTAAAACCCTACCTGCACGAAATAGCAAAGTTAGTAGTGTCTCTCACCTGAAAGAGGGAAGGAGGCACCTGTTTCTTAGCCAGATGAGACTGGACATGGTCCACTGCCTTCTTAGAGAATGGCTGCAAGATATATACACACACACACATGCTGAAAACTTAGAACAAAAGCAATTTGTTTTCTTTAAACATCTACACTGATTTCCCTTCCCCTCATAGTGGAATTGTCATGCTATTGAGTAATCCAAACGGGACCAAAAAAAACAACAACAGTGAGACAACCTATTTGACTTGAGAGGGCTTATGTCATTGTGTTGGTTTATTCTGAATTCCTCATTTTAAAAACCCTCTGGACAGACTGTGAATGTAGGGTTAACTAACTAATAGGGTGCGAGACTGCAGAGTAAGAAACAGACATTTTAATGGATTGTTCTTTTGGAAACAATGCTGTGTTCTTACATGTGAACACGATAGAAGCTCCTTCATTATGTAGCCGTCGTAAATCTGCCTGCTGCGACTTAGCCTCTCTTCCTCTGAATCCAGCTTCTCGTACTCTTTAATCTGGGAAGACAAAATGAGATTGCTGTAATCTGAAATGCAATCACATGCTCTTTAATCTGACACACAGTTGACAATTTCCCATTGGTGGATAAACCATTACACAGCAGTACTCAGCAGGTTATGTTTTCTTTTTAACACCATGGCAGTCTGGCCAGACGAAAACAGTAGTTAGGTGAATGGTCAACTGTACAAAAAGAACATAGACTCCTGATTATGTGAAGAGGATTAAGGCAATTTTTTTTAAGCAAAGAAATGGAAGAAGGTCTCACCTCTTCGTAAAACTTTAGCTGCGGAACTGCCTCATCTATCTCGTTCATACAGAAATCCTTGAACAGGAGGAACCCTGACAACAAAAGGGACATGATGACCCATTTGACCGTTTAAGCTTTATAAAGGTTGCCCTTGTAAAAAAAAAAAAAAAAAAAAGATGAAATAAAACTATTGCACGCATCTAAAAGATGCCATGCAGTGTACGGCAGTTTACCTTTGATAACATGTAGGCAAATTTATCAATAGCACTGATCATGACCGTATTTGTTAATGCACTACTCAGACAATAAACTTCGGCACAATGAACAATGTTTCTTCTGGAAACAGAGGAACTGGTCATGACAGTTTAACATTATAACTGAAAGTATAACCAACAATGAACAATATAGACTAATGTTAATTTAACCAGCATACAGTTACCAAACAATAAAACATATGCAGGACTATATATTGCTCAACAGTTTCAATTAAAAAAAAACAACAACATTGGAATAGCAAAGACTGCCACAACTGTCTGTTGCACTTGGTGATCTTAACACGAACATGTCAAACAGAACACCTGAAATGGCATTAAATGAAAAGCTAAATAAGTTTCTAAAGCCTGATTTCTGATTATTGTAAGGTCAATCACACAGGTCTGTGGAAATCCCAAGTGTTTTATGTAATGTTATGTAATGGCATTTTCATTGTACTCTGTACTCTATCCTTATTGAATAAGGGTAAAGACACAGGACAACCGAACACTATAAATGAACGAAGGAGGATAAAAATAACAGCGCCCAAACCTGTGGGCCACAGATTAGACAATGTTGAGAGGATTAGCCTTAATCAGAAGAGAGACACTACTTCTCCATCAGACAGTTGCCTTGACCTTTCACTTCACCAGTTCCTGATAAAGGCTGGTGCATTCTCTTCCTCAAAGCCTTGACCACAACATTCTAAACAGCATTATAAGCCAACTGTTACATTTGCTTTTGCAGAAGTCCCAAGCTCTTAAAGAACCTCAGTGTTCATGTAGCAGTGATGTCGTGCTTTGCCGTTGAGAAAGAGAGCAAAGGGAGGAAAAAGGGGAGGGGAGAAGGGAGGGAAAAAAAACCAAAACATCAAAACAGCCAGCAAAGATGAGCCTTATTGTTCCCATAGCAACAATAATGGGCCCCACTTGGCAGGATGGGAGAGAAAAGGGAAATGCAACTGCTAGTACACTGCTGCAAATATCACTGAAGAACTGGCCTATTTCACATACAGCACAATTAATTTTTCCACAAAAAGGGCAAAAAAGATAATATTAAGCGTTCAATCAAGGATAGCACAGTATGTGGTGTCAATAGAGAGCTTGATGACGTAGTTCATGGACCTCTACGATTAGAGGAGGAGGAAAAGTCGAAAAGCTTCAAAAGGTGGAGGGGGGCTGGGCTTAGTTGTTAGCGTGACGGGTTCACTGTAAGGGGGAGATTCAAAGGGGAGAGGGAGGATTCCCTGCCTTGCTTCATCGCATGCTACCTGTAGTATTAGCAGAAGCTGATTAGAGCTGTTAAAATAGGTGTGTAAATTGAGCACTAATTGGATCACTGGAATAATCTTGCAGGAGATAAAAACAGACACCCACACACACAACAACGTCATCCAACTGTGCCTGTGCACAGATGTAATGCATATCATGTTATCATTACCAACTTGCACACATAGCATTAAAAACCACCTACCTAATATTGTCCAAGTCATTTTACACCACTCTTCAGTAAACTCAATTGGCTACCTGAATCACTTCCTAAATTACTGATCTTTTAACCATCTAACCTGCCACCAGCATTCCAAGATCTTCCAATTCCAAGGCCTAGTCCACATGGGCGTTCAACTCTTGGATGAGTAAAAAAGCGACGTAGGCGTTTTGTAGCGGCATTTGATTTGCTTCAATATGACGTTAAATTTGCCTTCGTTTCCTTCTGTTAACATCGACCTGCAGCCCAGACTGTAATACTGTATGCTACCTGTGGGGGTAGTAATTTATTTCTTTTTTTAATCTGAGGGGTTTGAGCTTTATCCTGCACTGTATTAGTCAAATATGGATCAGTTGCTTTATTTAGATCTAAACTTTGTCGTCCTTGTGTTAAAAAAAACCTTGAAAAAGCCACACGAAGTTTTTTTGATGCTATTCGAACTCACAGCCGACCGAGCATGAGCCCCGAAAGCCAGAGTGGACGCCCAAGTACGTTTGCACACACAAAGAGTTTGTTTTACAGCCGATGGGGTCTCCCTAGTACCAAACAAATAAAACGGTGGCATATACAATACAGACAGTACAAAACACATATGGTACAATAAGATACAAAATACAATTATTGCATTATACAACATAGACACAATAAAAATAAAATACACAGTGCACAATGGACAGTACAATTACAGCATAATATACAGTGTATATATTACACAAGGGATGTACAGATATAGAAGGGAGGTGACGGACGCTATTCTGTCAACTGTTCATGAAGGTGATGGCTTGAGGGAAGACACTGCCCCCTTTGTCTGGCAGTCTTGGTCTTGGCCCTTCAGCATTTGCCTGAGGGGAGATGTTGAAAGAGGAGATTACCAGGGTGTAAGGAGTCTGATATGATCTTCCCTGCCTGCTTTCTAGTTCTAGTCAAGTACAGGTCTTGTTGGGTGGGCCTCTTTGTCCTGTTCCACGGCAGCCTCAAAACACACTGTGATGAATGCACACAAGACAGATTCAACGACTGCAGTGTAGAACTGGCGCAGCAGCGCCTGGGGCAGACGAAATGTCCTCAACTGTTGGAGGAAGTACATCCTCTGCTAAATCTTTTTGAGGAAAAGGATGGTGTTGGCTTCCCACTTGAGGTCTTGGGAAATTGTGGTCCCCAGAAACTTGATGGGCTCTACAGTTGTCACTGAGCTTTTTAATATTGTGAGGGGGAGCAGAGCTGAGGGTCTCCTTCTAAAGTCCATGGTCATCTCCACAGTTGAGTGTGATGAGCACGATGTTGTTCTGGGTGCACCAGAGCACCAGTCGTTCAACCTCCTGACGATATGCAGATTTGTCACCATTATGGAGCCATAGGGACAGGACACACCCTTGTCATGCATAAATGTTTATGGACTTTTTTTTTTTATTATTAAAAAAAAAAGCTCTCTAGAAGCATCTTTCCCCAGCCTCATCTGCTGTTTCCTACCAGTCAGGAAGCTGGCAATCCACTGACAGGTGGCAGAGGGGACAGAGAGCAGAGAGATTTTGTCAGAGAGAATTTCTGGGTTTTGAACACTGAGTTGAAATTCAAAAAACAGGATCATAGTGTATGTCCCTGGGCTGTTGAGGTGCTGCAGGATGTAGTGCAAGATTGTTCACTGACCTGTTTGCCTGGTAGGCAAACTGCAGTGGATCCAGCAGGTGTCCTGTAATGCACTTCAGGTGAGCCAGCATCAGCTATTCGAAAGTCTTTAATTACAACTAATGTCAATGCAACAGACCTGTAGTTGTTCAGACCGGTGATGGAGGTTTTTTGGGAACCGGGAAGATGGTGCAGCATTTAAAGCAGGCACAAACTTCACAAAGCCCCAAGGATCTGCTGAATCTCAATCTGTTGTAGCCAGTTGGTCAGCACAGCACAGACTTTGAGGGAAGTTGCATTCTGCATCAGTCTCCATCTAACAATGTTCACACACTTTACAAGCGACATTAGTAGCAGTGGGTGGTAGGTGGCCAGAGGTGTGAACAGGGCTGCTATCAATGGGCTGGATTGGATGGGGGTCGTGAGTTTGTCCCTTTCAAATCTGCAATATAATTTGTTGAGGTCGTCAGACAAGTTGTTGGTAGCCACAGCAGGGGGACGGGTGTACCTCTAAAGTTAGAGATTTGTCTCAGGCTAATTAGGTCTTGGCATTACCGAGCTGTCTGGTTGTTGAATGTGCGTCATATCTTAGTGGGCACATGCACGTCTTTACAAAAACTAATGCAAGAGGTCACAGTGTCAGTTAAGTCATCCAGGTTAATGGCAGCACCCTCAAAAACACTCCACTCTGTGCAGTCCTGCAGTTTCTGTTTTGCTTTATTGGTCCATTGTTTCAGTTTTGACCACAGGATTTAAACGTTTTAATTTCTGGGTTGGAAGATGAACCAAGCAGTGATGAGCATCCCTGCCCTGTTGCATGAGGGACAGCACAATAAGCATCTTTAAGGACTATGTAACAGTGGTCCAGTGTATATTGTCTCAATTGGTACACTTAATGTGCTGTTTGTATTTTGGAAGTTTGTGGTTTAACTGTGGTCTGGTAAAGTTCTCCAGGATTATTAATGAAGAGCCTGGGTGTTTTTGTTCACAGCTGGTGATCTGATCAGCTAGGGTTTGCAGTGATTCACCCATGCTGGCTTGTAGTGGAATGTAAACAACAGCTACTATAAAGGTGGAAAACTTTTACTGTGAATAAAATGGCTTAAAGTTAATGAATAAAGTTCAGGCTGCAGAACTTACTTAGCACAGTGACCTCTATATACCAGGGATCATTAATGTAAAAGCATCTCTGACAGCTCTGTAATGTGATCCGCTCGGTGGAGATCGAAGTTCGGCAGATCAAAATCGCTGAGCAAAATCTTGATGAAGCAAATGGCAGAATTCTTTGTTTATTAGCTTTTGTAAAAGTGAACAGGTTTAAGGGACAAAAAAAGAAAATTGACAAAAACAAGAAAAGGAGCGCAGTACTGAGGCAGCCACCTGCACTGCACAATCTTGCTTTATCATCAAATATGCTAGGGAGGGATGTTGTGGTATCTGGCACCAAGATGTTAGCAAAAAGGTCCTTTAACTATTGCAAGGATTCAAGGATCAGAATAGTTTATTCAGTTATTCAACATGCATGATCATATTGAGATCTGAAAATTTTGAAGGCCAAGTCTTGGTGTGTTTATTCATGACAGTAGTTTAGGATCTTGGTGTGGTTATTTACTGCAGTAGTTTAGGATCTTGGTGT